>JAVJIF010016005.1:0-104166 GCA_038442645.1 Agave tequilana | reverse complement strand
GAAAAAACAGACAGCCTAAATAGTGAGTTGGTGAATTAACAGTGTGGAACACTTGAAACCTAACAAAAATTGGTTTGTAGGGGTTTTTAAATGTTTAGATCATGATCAAATGGTTGGATCGAGAATTTGTATGTCAAAGACATAGATCTAACCAACTCACTACTTCGACCATCCATTTTGTGCGTTTGATGGATGGGCAAAAAGTGTTCAAAACACTTGATTTTTTATTTTTAGTTACTTTAAATAAATAGATGAACTTCAACAGAGTGGATCTTGTATTTGAATGTCGGATGCTGGTATTTGAGTACTGAGGACTCGAGCTTGAATCCTTCTAGAACTACACAAGTCTGTCTATATATATAAATATATATAATATATTATATATATATATATTATATATATACACTTGGCTACTTCTAGAAAGATTTCAGCATGAATCCATCCAAATCAAATTCGATGCTACGATATTCAAATACAAGATCCACTCCGTTGAAGTGATCTGCATTATTTAAGTAATTAAAAACAAAAAATCAAGTGTTGTAGTTTTCTTGTCTATGCATCAAGTAAATACAAAAGAACGGCCAAAAGTAACATATTACGTAGATCTATGACTTTGACATACAAATTCTCGATCTGACCATTTGATCATGACCTAACATTTAAAAACCCTCACACATCAACTTTGTTAGGTTTCAATATTTTAAACCATTTTACTAACCAACTCGTTGCTTCGGTTGTTCATTTTGCACCTACTTGATGAATAAGAAAAAAAGTATTTAAAACACCTGAATTTTTGCTTTAAGTACTCTTAACAATGTAAATCAACTCCAACAGAGTGAGTCTCAAATTCAAATAGCCTAACATTTGAATTTCAATGGAAAGAATCCGTCTTCATATCCTTCTCAAAGGACCTAAGTCTCTCTCTATGTATGTATGTATAGAGAGAGAGAGAGACACTAAGCCCAAACATAAATAAAAGAGGTATATGTATATAACACCATTAAATATGGAAAAATGAAGAATAAGTATCACTAGCACAAAGAAATATGTTTACATGCATAGCTTGTGCAAGATACCTGACTTATCTATTCGCTCTGAACCTGCGAGATCTACAATAACCAGCTTGCTTTTCCTAACAATAGGTGGCCTTAGAGACGACACCATGGGAGATGCGTTGCCATTTTCTCTAGAAACACCAACTTCACTATCATGCCTTCCCTTGACAGACCTCTTAACATGTACCTAGAGTAAAAATTGAGGGACGAAAAAATTTACTCAGCCTCCACTTAAACGCAACAGATTGATAACAAATTTAATTATGACAACAGCCCCTGCGAGGTCTCTGTAACCGTTGAACACTTCAATTCGAAATTAATTGTTATTCACCATGAGAATAGCATGACTGCGAGATGACTCTGTATTTAACTTCGTATTTGCAGCAAATCGTGAGCTTCCCCTAATCGTAAAAGCTCCATAAAACTCGTCTGATCTCTGATTTCTGCCACTGTTGCCCCAGGTACTGACACATCTCCTGTCTTTGGATCTTCTACGATAGCAATGTTGTCATTTCCAGGATAAAGAAGGTCTTGAATTGTTTCCACATACAGCTGTACAAATCGTAAAGGAAACTACATTAGATCACATGTCTCAATGCAAAATATGTCGTAGGTAAAAGATTTCACTTATAATATCAGTTTAGTTTATCATAAGAAGGCTCCATTAGAGTCCCTCCAATCTACCACAATTTCAAATAGTTACCCTAAGAAAATTTACATGTAACTATCTCCATCTTACAAAAATGATAAAAAAATTTGGCCAGAACTCTAGAAACTTATGCCATAATTACTGGTGGTGATTTTTTAGGATGCTAATGAGTGCTGAATTCTTTCTTTCAATAGAAAAATATAGTGTTTAAGCTGAACAAAGATTTTCAAATGAAAAGTCAGCTAGACTTCGACTTAGCAATGTCATAGTGAAAATGGAGATGGGGAACCCTTTCAACAGAAGTTAAGTACTTCTCTGTCATTTAGCTTTATAAGAATTAACATTAAAAAAACAGTAGGAAGGCCTTTAAGAGCTTGAGAACCTGCAAGTAGGACACAGATACAGAATCAGCATCCGGAGATACATCTTGAAGGATATCTTCCATTGCACGGACCATAATTCCGAGCAGCAGGGTCTTCTTCTCCAAGTCTTCCAAGAGTAAAAGTCTTCCCAGTGCCAGTTTGCCCATAAGCCATGATCGTGCCATTATATCCCTCCAGAACACTCTATTGCAAAGAAAAAGAGCCTTATCAGATGTCACAAAACTCAAGATAGTTAAAACGATGCAACAATTATCACAGACCATCAGTCATGTGACAATGTATATTTGAACATTTCTATTTCCAGATAGTCTCCAATAACTTGATCACAAGTATCATGTAATATGTGCTAAACTCATAAATATTAGCTTCTCAGTTATCATACATTAATATACTATAATGAGGGGAAAAGTCTTGGTTCTTTATCTTTGCACAATAGCATAAAGTATCATTCTTATACTACAAATAATAGTAGAATCATATAATAATCAGCAGAGTCCATCATGAATTCATGGTATGAGTCAAGGTTCTTCTTGGAAGACTAATTGGTATGCATCATTGATAGGATGGCTCGAGACATCTCTTAATGCAAAGGAAGACTTCCAGCAATAGAATAATAAGCGCATTCCACCATGGATTCATGGTATGAGTCATGATTCTTCTTGAGAGACTATTGGTATGCATTATAAACAGGATGGCTCAAGACATCTCTAACACAAAGGAAGACTACCTGCCATATTGCTAGGTGTCAATCTCAAAGAAAGCTAGCTAGATGCTAATATGTTCCCCATTTCTTTCTGCCCCAGTTACCACTTTTACTAGTCAATTTAATGAGGAAAGGGTTCTTCTACATGACATTTTAGTGAACCATTTCGTGGCATACAGCCTGGGTATAACAAGTGGAGGCTAGGTAATGGGGATCCAGATTGGACTCGTGTTCGCCGGAGGAGTGGCTGGTTTAGAATTTAGGGATTTGATCTAATCTTAATTTAGGGATTTTATTTGGTTTTATTTAATTTATTTTATTTCTTTATTTGGTGCGTGAGTCGTGCACGTGAGTGGTGGGTCTATTTAAAGGCTACAAACTCGTGTATTATTCAGGTATGCAGGGGTGCATAGCTGCTGATGCAACCATAGAAGTTAATGTCAAGCTGCCACCAGATCAGAGACAGATCTTAGATGATCTTAGCACGTATCGTTAATTAGTTGAAAAGAACTACCTAACAGTAATTAAACCTGATATTGCATTTAGTTTGTTTTGTAAGTCAATTTCTCTCAGTACCAAAGACAACTCATTAGGATATAGTAGTGTGGATTCTTCAGTACTTAAAGAAGTCTATGAGAAAAAGGCTTCTATATTCAGATTGTGGACACGCCAGAGTGTCTGGTTGTCGTATGTTGATTGCGCAGGATCACCGTTGATAGCAATCTACCACAGGCTTTTACATGTTCCTTGAAGAAAATCTTTTGTCGTGAAAAAGTAAGAAGAAGAGTGTGGTGTCATGATCTAGCGCGGAGTCAAAAGTACCGTGTGATAGCGAATGTAACTTGTGAAATGTTTTGGTCAGAGACTTATTAACAGAGCTTGGAGTATCCTATGAGGTTATAACTAGGTTGTTATTCACATAGTTGAAAATCCAATATTTCACGAGTGTACAAAACACATTGAAGTAGATTGTCATTTGGTATATCAGAAGATAAAAGAGAAGATTGTTCAAGCCTGACATATTTCATCTGATCATCAGCTCGCAAATTTACTCACAAAGTCTCTTGGGAAGACACGAATTGATTTTATTTGTGACAAGTTGGGCATGTATGATGTATATGTTCCAGCTTGAAGGGGAGTATTACGAACTATGATTTGTATAAGCAACGGTATATGAGTTGTATCAGGAGTAGTTACTTAATATAATTTAAGTATTATATTGCTACATAATATTAAGAGTCATATTTCTATTAGGAGTTGTAATTGTATTTGCTTATGAATAAGGGTATAGAGAGAGGACTCATCAAATCTCTAATTTTCATAACACAGATGTTATCATTTATAGAAGTAGAACATGCAACCACAATGGGTTTGATTATCAGTTGGAATATAATCAAGAAGCGTGCAACATTACTCAAGCAATAAGAGATTAAACAGCACAAGTTAGCATACTACAAGGCATATCATCACAATGTCCCCGCCATTGACAACTCATATTTAAACACATAGAACCAGTAGCATCTGAAATAAAATATATCATATCATTGCATAAGTTTGAAGTTGATGCAAACCATATGTATACAAGAAATGCTAACTCTGTAGTCCGTAATTTGTATATATCATATCAGCTTTATTTACATTAGTATCAAGTAAGCCCTTCATGGGGCAGTTTCCAAGTCTTAAAATTCTGATAGTTCTCAATTTAATGTTATCTTGAATTGTTCTTTTTTTCTAATCTTATGCACAGTATTAATCTTTTACAAACAATAAGTGAAACCCTAACCAAAAACTTGCAAATGGATACTTTTATGGCAAGCCCAACTCCAATATCTTTAAAATGGCAAAAGGAAAGAACTTTACACATGATTGTATGCTATGTATCCTCTATAAGTTATAACAGTAAGAAAGATTTGGTAGTATATCAAAATAACAATATGAGGTAGTAGTGTAAGCTACATGATAGGAGCATCATACCGGTTCCTCTACGCACATATCAGTGTCGTCGCTGTCGTGTTACATCGGCACCACTTTGACTCCGATTTTGAGTCCTACTTGCTCATGAGTAAGTTTACTTTATTGGAAGATCGTGTAGTTCATATTTTAAATTATTTGTTGCTTTTCATTCGAGTCCAATCGAACTTCATTTGAGTCAGTTTGAGGAGTCCTGAGTAGACTTATTTGGTCGAGCCTTCTTTTATTTTGTAGTGCTTCATTGATTCCAAATTGTTTAGTTCCACATCGGAAATGTGAAAAACTCTTCTTTATAAGAGCATATTTAAGAGACTCAGTTTTACGAATAAAGCAATGAATATTTGAATAATAAGCTTTGCTTTGTGTTTTGATTTGACCTGTTTGATTGAGGCAACTGGTGGTGAAGCCAAGATTCAGGTTGCGGTATGTGATCATATCCAAAACTCTAGTTTGGTTCTTGGTCCACATCATTTTGGTATCAGAGCTAAATTTCTGATTCTCCTCTTCCATTCCACAAAATATTTCAAATCCTAGTTCTACAAGTTCCCCAATTCTCTTCTCTTCTCTAGTTCAAAAAGAAGAAGAAGAAAAGAAAAAATTTGTTACTGTTCATCATAGGCCCAACACCCGCAGAACCCAAATCCTAAAAATCGATGTCGCCAACCCCCTCTGCCCTCTGACCTCGCCACCAATCTCGAATTTAGCCGCCGGCGCCGACAGCACCCTCTAACAGCGATGCCAACGTCCACTGATCACTGAAGCAGACCTGGTCGTCTTCCCCTCCTCCGCCTAGCCCTCGTCAACAACCACCATCCTCACCAATCTTCATCGTCACCTCCATGTCTCATATCCTTACTAAATCGGAGTCATTCCTCCTCCGACCTCCGCATAGCTCACGAAGGTGCTCCGACTCCATCACAGCTCTCGACGTAGCTCCCCCTTCATCGACCTTGTCGTTGCTCTTTGTCACTGCGATCGCCGCCACGAGACCTCGTTGTCGCCGCCCTCTCCTCCCCTTGGCCATCGCCGCCATCGCAAGTATGCCCAACCCTAGCCTGGATCGGGTAGAAGGAGAGCTTTTGGGTTGTGGGTTTGAAAATTTTTCAAACCTGATACCCTAACCCCAAATCAATTATTGGGTTTAAGTCCATTGGGTCCCTCACTCCTGACCCGATCCGCAAAGCCACTACAGACCCGTTAAAGGTTATTTGGAGATTTAGAGCCTGTTTCGCGCCTGTTTCGCACCGTTTTCGAAGCAGCTAATTTCCAGTCCCTAGCACCACTGTCTAGCACTGATATGGGTGATTTCATTTCTTCGGAGCAGGTAATCTTGAGGTAATCCCTAACTCAGTCAGTTCTGCTACTTTTCCAACACTATTAGACATCCATTTACACCACACATTGGTTCATCTTTTGTGCTATCACTTTTATTGTTGTTTTACCAATAAATTGTGAGTGAGTAAACCTGCTGGCCTTATTTTCTACACCTGAATATTAAACTAGAACTATTCCTGACTCTAGGCATGGATTGATTCATTTTAGAATTTAAAATGGTCAACATTACGCACTATTTCTATTACCTGATCGCCTAATTAAAATTTTGTTACCTAGATGGAAATAAGTAGTGGGATAATTACTGCATACCAAAGCTGAACTACTTGCTGATTTCTTATCTGATCATTATGTATTAAGTTTCATTTTAGTTGATTTTTCATCTGATCATTTTTTTGCATTAAGCATCATTTAGTTGACTAACTGCATTGTGTCTTAGATTTTGCATCCAGGCAGCCCTGTTGCATGACCACCCGTAATGGGACACAGTACCACCCTCGAGACCCAACTTCAGAAATGGATCCCGCCCTAGCCCATATCACTAAGCTCCTAGAAGACTTAACCACTCGAATGAACAACATTGAGAAAGAACTGAGAAACATTAGGGACCGAGAGACTACCGACAATGTTAGTAATAATGAATCTCGCCCTGGACCTCCCCACCATAGGAATAATGACCAAAACGATTTTGCAGGAGCAAACTTAAAGAACATAAAACTTAAGGCACCAACTTTTGATGACCAGTTGGATTCCCAAATCTTCCTCGATTGGATTTCAGACGTAGGTCATTACTTTAACTGGTATGATATGTCCGACGAGAGAAGAATTCGATTTGCCAAGATGAAATTAGTGAGTCAGGCTAGACAATACTGGACGAATGTCGAGAAATTGATGAGACTTAGAAATCAAGAAGTTATTCAAACTTGGGACGATATGAAGTTGAAACCCAAGAGAAATATATGCCTATGTTATACAAACAATGTCTACTTGATCAATGGTAGTGTTTGACTCAAGGCAATCGACCGGTATCGGAGTACATCAAAAAGTTTGATCAATTCTTGGTGAGATTTGGTGAGGATGAGTTTTGAGTCATAATCTTATCTAAATTCCGTTCAAGACTTAAGAATGAGCTTAGGCGTGAGCTAATCGTTAGAGATGTCTCTACCCTAAAGCAAGCTATTCAAATTGTCCAGGACTTAGATCAATCTCAAGCTTCTTCGTTTTCTAGATGCACAAACTATAGGGACAGTCTCAACAAGACTACTGCTAAGTTTCAATCCAATCCGTCCCAATCTCAATCTCATTTTGAGTCTAGTAGTTCCACTACAAAAGACAAAGGCAAGGGAATCGCAGGTGAGTCGTGTAGATCCATTTAGCATACTCGATGTTTCAAGTTCCAAGGATTTAGTCACGTTTCAGCACAATGTCCGAGTAAAGCAAGGATGCTAACTATTGAAACTCAATCGAACGGTGACCAAAATGATTTAGACGAAATCGTCCATGACCCTGAAGGAGGTGCTTGGGAAGTTGATTTTGATATTGATCAGGCTGCTACCTTGGGATGTGTTTTGAGCATGCACCCATCGGCGATTGATGATGTAGATAGGATTACCTGCCACCTGAGTGTAGTGAGGTGCGCCCTGGCTCAACCTAAGAAAAATAACAACTAGCGTAGTACTTCAATTTTTCAAACTCTCACTAAAATTGGTGGTAAGAATTGTCGGGTCATAATGGATAGTAGGAGTTGCGTCAACGTCGTCGCCTCGGGTATGATGACTAAGCTGGGACTAAAGAATGTTCCCTATCCCCAGCCATATAAAGTGTCATGGCTGAACTTTGTGTTCATCGATGTGAAGGAGAGATGTCTTGTCCCGATCATATTTGCCACTTATTCAGACAAAATTCGATGCAATGTAGTCACCATAGACGTGGGCCACATAATTTAAAACGACCTTGGTTATATGACCGAGATGTCACTATATATGGACGTCCAAACTCTTGCTCATTTGTTTATGAGGGAAAGAAGATCACGTTGGCCCAGTTACAGCCGGGTCCTCCCCACTGAGACTAAGCAGACTAAGGCATCTAGCAGCAAGAAGACGCTAACACTAATCAGCCCCAAACTAATTGATAAAGAGATCGTCAAGGGGTCCATCCAGAGTTGTGGCACTTGTTGCTAGAGAGGTTATTGGTGATTCTCAGGAGAAGATTTCTCCTACAGCAATCATTGTATTGAAGGAATTTACCGCTGTCTTTCCAGAAGAACTGTTGGATAATCTACCTCCTATGCGTGATATCCAACACGCTATCGATTTGGGTCCAAGGTCTTCTCTCCTCAACTTGCCTCTCTACAGAATGAACCCGGCAGAACACGCTGAACAAAAGGCAAGTTGACGAGCTTTTGAATAAGGTGTTCATTAAAGAGAGTCTGAGTTCGTGAATTATGCCGGCATTGCTAACCCTAAAAGACGGTTCGTGGAGAATGTGCGGGGATAGTCGCGTCATAAAAAAGATTACCGTCAAATATCAGTTCTCCATCTTTAGACTGGATGACATGTTGGACATGATGTATGGAGTCATCATCTTCTCAAAAATCGATTTAAAAAGTGGCTACCATTAAATTCGAATTCGTGAGTGAAAGGCCGCTTTCAAGACCACAGACGGTCTATACGAGTCGATCGTCGCCTTTTGGCTTGACAAATGTTCCAAGCTTTCATGCGAGTAATGACCTAGGTATTACGACCCCTTTATGAGTAAATTTTTGATCGTCTACTTTGATGATATTTTGATTTACAGTAAGACGATGGAGCATCATGTGGGTCATCTCAGCCAAGTTCGTCACACATTGAGGAAAGAACAACTATACGCAAACCCTAAGAAGTGCGTGTCCATGACTCATAGGGTCGTATTCTTGAATTTATTATATCAGCTCAAGGGGTTTCAGTTAATCCTCAGAAAATTCAGGCGATTGTAGAATGGCCGGAGCCCCAAAATATTAGGGAAGTAAGAAGTTTTCATGAGCTGGCGGACTTCTACAGGCGATTCATAAAAGGATTCAACACTATCATGGTCTTACTTATAGATTACCTAAACAGAGGAGTTCCAGTGGCCCGTAATCGCTGCCAAGGCGTTCAAGAAAATCAAACAACGAATGACCAAAGCACCTGTCATGAGACTTCCTGATTTCTCCAAGGTGTTCGAAGTTATGTGCGGCGCCTCAGGCATTGGCAAAGGCAGAGTACTTAGTCAAGAAAAGAACCCAATTGCCTTCTTCAGTGAAAAATTAAGCGAACTAAACTGAATTACTCCACCTACGATAAAGAATTCTATGTGATTGTACAATCATTACACCATTGGAAACATTACCTCTTACCGCAAGAATTTGTTCTTTATTCGGACCATGAGGCCTTACGGTACCTTAACTCGCAGAAGAAACTCAGTGCTAGACACGGTAGGTGGGTTGAATTTATGCAAGACTACACTTATACCCTGAAGCACACATCTGGAGTTTAGAATATGGTAGCGGATACGCTCAGTCGTCACGACTGTGTGATTAAACAACTGAACGTTGAGGTAGTGGGTTTCGAGCGAATCAAGGAGTACGCGTCATGCCCCAATTTTGGAGAGATTTTTGGTGCTTTAAAGGAAGTGGTGACATAGGAGATAGATGGCTTCCTACTTCAGGATGACTATATATTTCAATTTCACACGTTATGCATTCCCTGTACATCACTACGAGACTATCTTGTTTGAGAACTGCATGCTGAGTCTTATTGTCACTTCGGACGAGAGAAAATCATAGATGCGGTAGAAAATTTGCTTTACTGGCCAAACCTAGAAAGAGATGTTACGAGACTGATAGAGCAATGTCACACATGCCAATTGGCCAAGCAGTGAAAAAACAGAACACTGGCTTGTATATGCCTCTACCCGTGCCAAATCGCCCCTGGCAAGACGTGAGTATAGATTTCGTGCTTGAACTTCCAAAGACTATCAGGAAGCACGACTCTATATTTGTGATTGTAGACCGTTTTTCAAAAATGACTCACTTCTTACCATGTAATAAGACTTCTGATGCCTCTAAAATTGCTCAGATCTACTTTGACAGGGTAGTTAAGCTACATGGTTTACCCAAAACCATTGTGTCAGATAGAAATATCAAGTTCATGAGTTATTTTTAGAAAACTCTATGGCATAAAATGGAGACTAAGCTCAAATTCTCCACTGTTTTTCATCCCAGACAGACGGTCAAAACGAGATGGTAAATAAGATTCTAGAAAATTTTTTGCGACGCCTAGTCGGTGAACATTTGAAGAATTAGGATCTCATCTTATCCACTGCAGAATTTGCATATAATAATTCATGTAATAGGTCAAAAAGCATGAGTCTATTTGAGGTAGTGCATAGTCACAAACTTAGGAAGCGTATAGATCTTATTCGCATAACACAACATCCTAGAGTGTCCGAGTCGGCATCCGCATTTGTATTGCATATACATGATTTGCTTAAGAAAATCAGCAAAAAATCAAGAAAGTAACACTCAGTATAAATCCTATGTTGATTTGTACCATCGTAGGCACCTTGAATTTAATGAATGTGATTACGTAATGATTTGGAATCGTCCAGAGCGGTTCCCACCAAGAGCTATTAAAAAATTAATTGCTCGTAGTGTTGGCCCTTTTAAAATCCTTAAGAAAATTAATCCAAATACATGTGTCATTGATTTATATCCAGACTTCGGAATTAGTTTGACATTTAATATATCAAATTTAGTAGCTTATGAAGGTTCTCCTTTTAACCCTGATAATCCACTTGTGAATCTTAATAAGCCTACCACCAAGACTTTATTTGAGGGACCCCACTTTTCCCCACCGCCTACAACAAATGACCCATTTACAGCAGAGCAAATTGATAGCATAAAAGATCATCAGATCATCCCTACTGCATATGGTGGTTGCAAATAGTATCTAGTACGCTGGAAATGTCGTTCAGAATCTGATGATACAGAGATTACTCGAGAAAACGTGTATCGTTTAGCTCCGGATTTATTAGAGTTTTATGAGTCATTTGGAGCCATACTCGACGGGGTCAAGTTCTTTTCACCCCAGGAGTATTGATGGGGACATCACACCGGCTCCTCTATGCACATATCAGCGCCGTCGCCGTCGTGTGACATCGGCACCACTTTGGCTCTGGTTTTGAGTCCTACTTGCTCATGAGTCAGTTTACTTTATTAGAGGATCGTGTAGTTCATATTTTTACATTGTCCGTTGCTTTTCGTTTGAGTCCAATCGAACTTCGTTTGAGTCAGTTTGAGGAGTCCTAATTAGACCTAGTTAGTCGAGTCTTCGTTTACTTTGTAGTGCTTTATTGAGTCCAGAATGTTTAATACCACATCGGATATGTGGAGAAACTCTGCTTTGTGAGAGCCTATTTAAAACTCAGTTTGATGAATAAAATAATGAATATTTGGATATAAGTTTTGCTTTATGTTTTGATTTGATCTGTTTGATTAAGTCAACTGGAGGTGAAGCCAAGATCTGGGTTGCAACCTGTAATCATATCCAAAACCCTAATTTGGTTCTTAATTCCCCATCACTATAGAACATACAAGGTAATTCAGGCTTGGCATGATACAGATTTTCAACCCGGTGCATTGAGATACAAGTCGGAATTAAACCACTCCTAAAGTAGACCTCACCAAAAAAAGTGGAAACAGTTATGATATATGTTTCTTAACATAGCAAGAACCTAAACAAACAACAAAAAGAATCTACCAGTACATAGAGGATGTTCCTTCAAAAAAAAAAAATACATGGAGGATGGGGCTGCAAAGGGTGCAATCTCGAGGATAACAGAAAAACTCGAGGCCATCCTCGGAGAATTGGGAAGCTGGGATGCCGGAAGGCAGGATGCACGTACACTGCTTTCAGGATCAAGAATGATGTGATCAGGGGAAGGAAAGTGGAACGTGTTGGTGAAAGAAGGCTGAATCAAGCATAAAGATCCAGCAAGTGGACTTAGTTGGGGTAGAGATCTGGCAAGAGAAGGTCTACAGGTCTACAGAGACCGAGTCCAAGACAGCAGAAATTTACCAAGTATGATGAAAAGATGTTAGATCTGCGGAAATTCGGCACACATCCTCAGTAGAGCAAGCGCTACTGATGAGATGAAGATGAGCTAACAATTCTGGAGGACCCAAAAATGAAGGTATGAAAAGCAATGTCCTTACTATCTCGTATTAATGTAATCCTTGAATAATTATGAATACAGCAGCATTCTGGCAGTCCAAATAGATTCACAATTGTTGAGAAAATATATGGGGGGTCACAAGGATGTAAAGTTACCAATGCAAACACTGAGTATCTTCAGCCGCAGGTGTTTAGTCATAATAAGACAAATAATCGTAGTATTGAGCTTCGTACAAAGATATAGACTCGGTTAAGAGGGGGATAAACACTAAAATTCATGCACAGATACCTCGACAACTGGCTTAGCAACAACTTCATAAACACGTTTTTGTGAGGCAAATTCCGTGAGCACATCATCAAATTCATAGGTGTCTGAATCCCAATTGTTTTTGCGAAGTTTTAACCTTTTAACCTGCAGCATAGACAATCATAAATTTGCGAACCAAAGGTAAGTACCAGATAAATCATCAAAATATTAACTAGAAAATGAATATATATGATATATAAGACAACAAATATGATTCTATAATAACCTCTGGCTGCAATTCAACACAATCAGCAAAATCAGCATCTGCTACTGACTCCTCTGCATTACGAGGTCGAAGTCTTAAAGCCACTCGGACTCTTCCTGGAACTGCTCATGCCAATAATAAAAAAAAGGTGTTTACACAGAATTTACGAAGTAGTTAACGCAGCAGATGCAGTTGTTTCAAGAAAAGCAATCAAACCAGTGACTAGCGAAGAGTGGTGCAAATAGCATGCCCTCTTTTAGTCACAACTCTTATATTAAACATCAGAACTAAATACAGATCTTAAACAATTGCAGAAAACTAGAATTGTTTTAAACCAGATTTATCATGGTTGTTCATCTAATCATTGTCTAAAGATTTACTGCTTATCTATTAACTACTAGAAATCAAGCTAGAAGCTAAGCCGCCCCCATTTTATATGTCCCTTACTCTCTCTTTTTTTTCTTTTTTTTTTTTCTTTTTTGTAAAGAACTATGAACAAATCAAGGAGCAAAGTCAGCTAATTCTGAGATGATGCTCATGACAAATGAGAACAAGCAGATTCGAAAAATGGACCAGGTGATTTTCCATTAAAGATGATGGCTATATATCTCGCCTACCAGCGGATAAAAGATCAGTTTTTGTAATATGCAAAAATTGTTCACAAAAAGACATCACTAGAAAGATACTGCTGGTGAATATCAATCTTGTAAAACATAGATTATGCGGCCACATAATTGTATGTGACTTATGGTAGCATCGCATGGTGATTGTGTTGGTACATTATGTAGAAAAGCTGCACAATTGTATTGCAGTTTATCATGCAAGCACACAGAACCACATGATCCTTGTAATAGTTGCAAATTTATCAATAGGGATTAATTACATGGGCGCATAGAGCTGCATAACTCTTGTAGGATGCACAATTATGGAGTTCTCTATTCTTTCTACTTGGCGCTCGTTTAGTTTGTTACTTGTCAAATTATTTATTGTGTTTAGCTTGTTAGGTCAGTCCTTGTTACTTGTCAAGAATTTTGAGATGCTCATTGTTAATGGTTTAATTGTTTAAGAAGTTAATATATGCCTTGACTCATTCCCTAACATTAGAGATGGGCAATATACCTTTTACAATATTCAGATGTTTTCTCATATATTTTCTGAACTTTCTGTTTTTATGGATATTTCATCATTTGCAAATTAGAAGAGAACATTTCTCTCATGAAACAGCGCACCATCCAATTACGCACGCAGCAGCACAACACATTTATAATGCATGCACAAAAAACAATATTGGTGAAAATATTTGCATGCACATTTTTTAAGGCATAGATGCATCCATGTGTTGGATTTTCAGAAGGTATGCCTTTATGCACGAGGAATACGCTTTGTCAGGATGCGCTTGCAAACTGTTCCACTTGGATTTTCAGAACTCATGAGTTGGGACTCAAACAAAATCTCAACAAATTCAGATTTTCTGCACCAAATCATGATTTCAAGGGGTAGTTGCAGAAAAATTTGCCACGACAAGGAAGTAGTTGCAGAAAACAAACAGATCTGATGCTGAAAAACACTGAAACTTGCGAACAAACTTGTAAAACAAATTCTAAACTAAACTCCAAATCAAAATAACAAAGATAAATTCAAGTGCCAAGTTGCAAAGACAACTTGACAAAGACAAAACAAATAGGATGTCCGAAGACCAAATTCACCAGCGGATCCTCTTCTACTACGCATTGCAGATGCAGATGCAGATGCAGATGCAGATGCAAAGAAAATCCCAAACAAAAAAGTGTTTGCTGAACACCGAAGTGGAACTAGGTTTGTCAGAGACCTTGCTACGCTACTATGACAAAAAGAACAAAGATTAATTGTGGAATATGATCGTAAAGCCTAATTCTGAAATAAATTGCAGAAGTTAGAAGACTTGCTGAAGAAGATGAATCACCAAACGCTGAGAAGGTTTCCAAAATGTTTCCAAACAACTGCTGAAGATAAAGATGAATCGCCGAATTTGAAGACGAAATAAGAAAACAAAGACGAATGGCAGGAAAAGAAAAAAATTAAAATGTGGATTCAAACAGAATAAGTTGTAGAAGTGATTACAAAGAAGTTATAAACAAAAGATTCAGATTGGGAAGAAGATTGTGAAAGCGAACAAAGAAATCCTTAACCTGAGCTCTAATATAATGAAAAACTATGATGAAAAACTTTATTAACTCTATATTCTAACGAGCTACCCATTTTTTTTAATTATCAAAAGAACTACAAAATACAATTGCATAGAACCACGAGCAATTCTCTCTTTATATAACTCAAAAAATCAAATCCTACTCAAATTACTACTATGACTCCAAATACTAATAGGACTCTACAAGTATAAAACTCCACGAAATAATTAATTACCAAGTATATCTAACATGCTTAACAACATTGCTTAACTTCAAGAAAATTGGCTTCAACTTCTATTCAGCACAGTCTGCTGAACTCTCGAATCATTCAAATGCTCTAGTAATGCAATGTTAGAAACACTAGCACATCCAGTAAGTGTCCACAATGCAACTTCACTTGACAAATAGAATTAAAATTTGAAGTATTTGGGCAATGCTATGTCTCTAAAACATGGAAGGTCGTAATCCAATCAATTTTGCACATTGAATGCAAGCCTACAGGCCTTTCTCAACAAAAAGAAATGCATATTTGCATTTAGCCAGTCAAACCATTTAGTAATGAGTTGATCACGATGACATAGACAACCTATCCTCTTTTTTCTTTTTTAACAAGGGTCGTGGATAAGACTTGGACTTAAGACTTCCCACAACCCAATTCCATGCATTTGACATTGGACCAAAGCTTCATGAGCTAAATACTTATCCCTTCAACGTTTAATATATACTCATTATGACTATATATCGCAACTCTCCCACAGTAATCAATTTTTTCATATACCATTCCATGCTCCTACTATTGGCTTCATGGTAGGATCCTACTCCCACTATTGTGAACAACATCAGGATTATCATTTTGCTAAACAAATATTGTTCCCAGTAATGCTTCAGCTACAGTTCATACTTCATGGTACCAAATCTTAACATACCCATTTAACTTAATCTTCCCCAAAGAAATAGCAACGCTAATAAGCCCTCCAGAATTTTATTTCTATATTATATATCTGTAGTGACTGGGATCAACAAGTGCAGCTCATCCTCCTCCAGAATTATTTCCAGTTCACAGGTAAATACCAGCACAGCAATTCATCTTATAACCAGCCTTTAGATTTTCCACTTTGTAGGCCTCGTTTGGAGACAACGTTTAGTTTCCCAAACTGAGGTTTCGGAGAGTTTGGGGCTCAAAACAAGTTTACAGAAACTGAGCCTTGTTTGGGAACCAAAATGGAGTTTGGGAAACCGACGTTTGGAGGCTCCAAACCTTATGAAAATGGGGTTAGTGAAACTCCAATCTGAGTGGAGTTTCAGAAGCTAGGGTTTGTATGGTTACAAACCTCAGTTTCATTTAACTAAAACGAAACCCCAGTTTGGGAAACTCTGTTGCCAAACTAGGCCGGAATGGTTTAAGATTAGAGTTACGAGCTCCTATATAGACCAGCTCTCTTCTAGATAATAGTTAAGCATCTCCAAGTAAACAGAATGTAGCACAAACTACAAGTTAATCACATGGTCTGAGGGTTTTTTTCAACCATAAGAAAACTCTCTGTCATCAGGGTCTAGTCCCGCACTAAAGATTATGTTCTGAGGTTTCCATCAGAGCAAAAGGAAAACCTTGCACATTTTGAGGATCTACTATATAGTATTGCCCAATTCATTCATTTTTCATAAATACTGCAAATTGACAATCCAAAAAAATCCAGTAATGTAATAGAATCACTGAAGTGGAAAAGCATTTTGACATCAAAAAGACTAGACATCCACTAATGTAATGAAGCATTTTCTACTTTTTTCTGCTTACTTCCGACCTAAAAATCAACATCCAAACAAAACCAGATGCAGAATCCCTTCAGCTTCTAAGCAGCGGATCCAATCATCAGACAACTATTTTCATGTGATCCAAATAAGAACCCCCACTCATCTAAAAAGACATTGCTTTTTCAGAGCCACTTCAAAAGAACCAAAAGACCATCGCCATTGCAGCAGATCTCGATTGAAATAGAGAAAGAGAGAGGAGGGGGGGGAGAGAGAGAGGGGGAGGAGAGAGCGAAAGAGAGAGGCTAGTAGGGAACGGACCTCCGGCGTTATCTTTGCTGGCGACGCTGCCGCCGCTGCGTCGGAGTCCGCTGGCTGCCGCCCTCAACTTGGCGGCGGGCTTGGGGGTGTTGGAGTAAACAGCGGACGGAGTCCGATCAGCCTTGGAGCTCATCTTGGAACCGCCGCCTCCATTTCTGTAGGCCATAAAGAGAGCCGAAGAGGGAGAGGGAGAGATTAATGTGGGGGAATCACGAGAGAGAGAGAGGCTGAAGAGGGCGGTGTTCAAATAAATGGTGGCTGAGGTTGAGGTTGGTGGTGGGCTTGTTCGAGAAGACAGACAAGAGAGAGCGGGGCCGAGAACTTTAGAGGGAGATGGAGTCGGACTGAGAGAGTGATCCGGCTCCTATGGAGGGCATCTATCCGCCGCTCGAGGAGGAGGCCCCTCTTTGCTTCATTTTTCTTTTTCTTTTCTAGTTTTTAGGATTTAGGCCCTCAACAGATCTCTTATTTAAATCTTAGTTCTTAATAATATTATATTTGAATATTAATCCCTTATAATTTTATTACTCGCTTTGTTATAATTCTTTCTAGCTAAAATATTTACCCAAAATACAAAAAATTCTATCACTCTCTGGTTATGTTAGCATTTGTAATTTATTACCTCTTCTTTTCCTACATGTGTTGATCCAAGATATCCAACAACCATTTTGTCATGATTTTTTCTTTGTTTTATTGGTTTTTACTGCTTGTACTTCTCTCTTTGTAAAGAATTTTCTTCTAAAGTTTTTGCTCAATAGTACTTGGTAGACTCTTTCTCTTTCACGCAACTCTAAAAGTCTAGACAAATATATATTTTAACATTCTAATTAGATTTTTATCATGTTCACTTAAGATTTGGATGAAATAAATAGTAAAGGACCAATATTAACCTCATGTTGTGGGGGACTAATGTCTAAATATGAAATTGTTAGGGATACAAATATGAGATTTATTAGGGACTTAGATAGTAAAAACTCCTTTTTCTTTTATTTTTGGAGAGCTTGTCTAATTTTTTTTACGTTGGGTTTTTTAGATTTTAGTCCCTCAAATCCAGCATATTTTGATATAAGTCCCCCAAAGCTTGTAAATCATTCGTTAGTCTCTCAACTCTCATTAGTTACTGTAACACCCCGTTCTCAGGATGTACCCAGATACATGTCTTAATTTTTCGCGTGTATTGTTCTGTTTTTCTTGTATTTATTATTGGGTATTTGGCTATATTCTGTGGACCGGAGCCCAGCCCAATCCTGAGGCCCTGAGCCCACACCTGGATATAAGCCCAGTCCGAGCCCTGAGCCCGACTCAATTATTTATTATTTTATTTATTTATTTATTTATTTATTTTATTTACAATTTTTTTCTTTCTTTTCCTTTTTCCTTCTTGACTTTTCGGCTACTTCTTCCCCTTTCTTCTTTCTTCTTCTCCTTTCTCTTCTTTCTTCCCTTCCTCAACCAAATCCATCTCTCTTTCATCTTTTCCCTCTCACACCCCCTCTCTCAAAAATCTCAATCTATCTCTACTCTCTCTCTCTCTCTCTCTCAACCTCTCTCTACATCTCTTCACTTCTATCCCCTCCCTAAATCTGGCTAACTACACCCGCCATCGACCTCCACCGACGGTGACCCCCCACTCCAGCCAGCCCCACCACTTCCTCCCACCAGTCTACCACTTCCACTACCTCCGCCATCTATCTCCACGCCATTTCCACCCCTTCACCTCCTGCTCCCCAGTCCCATAGCCGTCGACTGTCACCACCTAGCCCACCATCAGCCATCACTATGTCGACTCACCATCATCGCCTCCACCACCTCTTCACTCTCTTCCTCTCTTTCTCTATCTCCCACTCTCCCTCTTTCATCTCTTTGACCGCCAGCACCCCAGCGCACCACCTCGGCCGCCCAGCCTAGCCGGCGCTACCTCCAGCGTGTCCACCTCCTCCTCCTCCGGTCGACCCACCACCAGACCACCCTTTCCCATGGCCGAGCCATCTCCTCTATTTATTCTCTCTCAGTCTCTCTTTCTCTCTCATCTGTTTTCCCTCTCTCTACATTTCTCTTTTCCCCTCTCTCTATCTTTCTCTCTTGTTGTTTCTTTCTCTCTTTATATCTTCTCTCTCTTACCTCTCTCGCTCACTCACGCTCCCTCTCTATGTCTCTTTCTCTCTTTTTTCTCTCTCTTCTCTCTGTAAAACACTCTCTCTATCTCTCTCTATATTCTCTCTCTCATTCCCTCACTCTCTCTCTCTCTTCTCGCGCGCTTGAGCGCTAACGCCCTGGCGTTCCCCGGAGTCTGGCGCCATGTCTGAGACATTTTCTAGGCGAGTACTCTTTTTGGTGTTTGGGCGAGTACTGTCCTTGGTTATTGTGAGTACTATTTTCTGTATTGCAAGTACTCCTTTTAGTGTTGTGGTTGGGCGAGTATTGTTGTGTGGATGTATATACTGTATTCGTATTTGTGAGTGTTTGTATATTTGTGGGCAATTGGTTGTAACTGTGTAATTGGTGCTTGTATTTTGGGGTTGATATTGTAATTGTGTAGGTTGTGTTGTATTGTATTCTAGGTTGATTGTTTTGTAATAGGATAGGCTATTTATTGTATATATGCATGTGCCTATACTAACATTTGTGCAGGTACTTTTACTCCTCTACAGCCTTCGGGCCTAACCTCTATGAGGTTTATTATTTAGCCTCCGGGATATACTCCGACCTCCGGGCTCAACTTTCAGGATATATATTAGCCTCTAGGCTTCTCTCTACAGTTTTCGGACTTAAACCCTCTGGGTTTTTCACGCTCCATCTATTAGGCGAGCCTAACGCTCAACGATTATCGCTAACTCTCTCCGAGCATAGTTACGCTGTGAGCATGGCTTCGCCACGTGTGGTAGTATAGCTTTCATACGCTTGCTTCGCCATGGGTGTTTAACTGTGCCGCAGTGGTAACCACCTCGAGCGTGATAGAATCTAGTTTGCACGCTAGCTTCGTCAGGTGTCAAGCTCCTCCATGTACCTAGCACTTTACGCTTTGAGCATAGGTTGCTATAGCTACGCCGGACACAATTCTCCATCCTTACTTAGCTCCGCTTGAATGTTCGTTGGGATGTCTAGTAATTAGTATTACTATTATTATAATGGTTGTTAATTATTATTATAATTATAGTTGTGTATAGTTTGGAAAGCTTATTATATTATTCTGATGTGATGTTACGATCTTATATTCTTCTGCCATGTTATGTTTTTATATTATTCAAACTTGTGGTATTGCTTCTTATTTTGTTTTGGCATGTTATGTTTTCCTATTTTAGTGTGATGTCAACACGGCCTGACTTCGCTCCAGGTTGCCTAGCCTACTTGCTTGCTTGTTTGCTAGCTCGCTTGCCTGCTTGTCTGCTTGCCTATCCCGCCCCTGCCTAGCCCCTACTTGTCCACTTGCCTGATTATTAGTTTAATTATTATTATAATTATGATTGTGAAGAGTTTGAAATACTTATTATTATTATTATTATTCTAACATGCTATGCTTTCTTATATTATTCTGGCATGTTGTTATGTTTTCTTGTGTTGTTCTGGTACGACCTTGTAATCCTATAACTGCATATATTATTATACTCCACTTGACATTTGACACTTGTCACTTGACTGGTTACTTGCTTGTCTGATGCATGGTTATCTCTTTTACGGGGAATTGACAGTATTATCATGTATATACTCTTGTATTCTTGTACTACTGTATTCATGTATTTCTCATATTCCTCCTGCTAATAATATTCCTGTTACTTTTCGAAGCATTAGATCCTTCAAACTTAACATGCATAGATTCTTCAATTGTTAAAGTAGATTTATTGAAGATTCTATAAGCCTTACTAGTGTTAGAATCACCAACAAAAATAGCTTCAAAAGCTTTAGGATCAAATTTTTCTAAGTTAAACAACATTTGCATCCAAAAACTCTAAAGTAAGAAATATTTGGCTTTCTCAAATAGTAAATTTCAAAGAAATTTTGGAAGTATTTTTACAAAAATAAATTCTATTTGATATGTAACATGAAGTGTTTACGGTTTCGGCCTATAAATATTGAGGGAGTCCGTATTCACTAATCATTGTCCTAACCATTTTTTGAAGAGTACGATTCTTTCTTTCAACGACTCCATTTTGTTGTGGAGTTTTAGGACAAGACAATTCATGCCTAATTCTATTTTCTACACAATAAATTATAAAAGAATGGTTAATGAATTCACCACCTCTATCACTTCTTATACGTAAAATCAAAAAAACTTTTTCTTTTTCAACCCTTTTTCTAAAAATATTAAAATGCGAAAAAACTTGATCTTTATGTTCCAAAAAGAAAAACCCATGTAAAACAAGAAAAATTGTCAACCAAAACAAAAAAAAAAACAAAACGGTTTTCATTTAAACATATAGCATTACAATCTAAATTTAGCATATCAATAATATATACATTATTTTCTCAAAATTCGAAAAAAATGCAAGCATCAGTTTTACCATCTAAAATATCGCAAGAAGAATCATCAAAAATAACTTTAAAATCTTGATCACAAAATTAGCTAATACTCAAGAGGTTATGCTTGAGACCATCAACTAAAACAACATTTTCAATTAATGGAGATGAACCAACTTTAATGTTACCTATACCGATAATGTTACCCTTTGAGTCATCTCTGAAGGTGACAGTGACACCTTCATGATATCTTGATAGGATTGTAAAATTATTGATGTCCAAGTCATATATCTTGAGCAACCGCTATCAAGATACCATCGCTCCCTAGGTCTTGGAGACTTGGTGTGTACCTATATCAAATAATGAAGTTATTGATTTTGGTACCCATATTTTTTGGGTCCTATGATGTTAGTACTTCGAACCCAAATTTGATTATTAGAAGCATTTATACGATCAAAATAAAATTTAGCTAAGTGACCCTTTTGGCTATAATAAGTACATGAATAAACTCTATCATACATATATGCATGATGTGCATGATGAGCATGTGAGGCATAAGCATGCTTAGTGTAATACCCTGTTCCCAGAATACGTACTTAGTTGCGTATTCAGTTTTCGACCGTATTTTTCGATTTACTTCCTGTATTTGACCGATTTCAATTTCAAATATCATTTTCCAATATATTAGATTTTCTATGATTTTCTGGATTTTTCCTGAATTAAAATAAATTTCTTCAAAACCGGTGTCGACCAGTGTCGCTGATCGATTCCTGGAATTTTAATTCTCAAACGGTTAAGAATTTCTAGAAGAGTCTTTAGACTTTATTTCTTAGAATCATATTCCCTACTTAAATACTTTTTCTGAGAATTTTATAAATTTATGAAAACTCCAACGGAGTCGGTAGATAACTGATTCCGGGATTTTTAGTTTTAAAACTATAAAGTATTTCTTAAAAAGAATTTCACTATTAGTCTTCATATATTATTATTGATTTTTGGTAAAATTTACGAGTCGTTCCGAGATACTTGAAATCCGGACGATTTCGGTATTTTCTGAAATGTTTTCCGCATACTTGATTTACACCTAGGAATCCATGTTTTCAATATTTTCAATTTCCAAGTTAGAGTAAATATCTTCCTTTATGAATTTCTTTCCATTTTTCCTTTTCCTTTATTCCTCTTTCTCCACAACCACAAATTTTTCCCATTTTCCAAAAATACAAATCTCTTCCAAAATTCCAACTCCACATAATCTCACCAACCCCCATTTAATGCACCTCTCTCTCTCTCTCTCCCATGGCCGGCCAAGTGGCCAAGGAGAGGGACACCCATCCCCTCTCCCATTTTGCAATAAAACCCCCTCACATTTACACTATTTACATCTCCTTTACAAAAATCAAATCCTATATAAACTTTCCTTTACAATTCTCTTCTCTTTTTTCTTCACTTCACCAAGAGATTAGCCCTCACCTCTTCCTTCTCCATCTCAAACTCAACCCTAACTCCAAGAACACCACAAGATCTTCACCTCTAGCTCAAGCAACTGATTTGGAGCTTGGATCGTAGCTCTTTTCGTCGCCAAGGATCACATAGGTGCCATTTGACGACCACACTCTTCCCGGACTCGTAAAGCTTCAATCGAACCTTTCCTAGTGAGTATATTTACTCACCAAGACTTGTAAACTCCTTTGTATACTTGTGTTGACAATTCATGTTCACTTGAGCCATAAAAATCACATTTTTAGACCCTCAAACAAAACCCTAGAAATCTGTTCTGTTTGCTGTTTTCCCACGATTAGTCGACTAGACCTAGGGACTAGTCGACTAATCCACTTTAATTGAAACTTAACCTTTTCTGATTTCACAGTTTTAGTCGACTAGACCAGATTTCCAGTCGACTAGAGACCCCTAGTCGACTACCCATTTCTCCCCAGTCGACTCCTGTTTTCCTGAAATAAAACATCAACTCTCTGTATCTCAGACTTAGTCGACTTAGGTATCCATAGTCGACTAGTAGTTCCCTGTTAGTCGACTACCCTTACAACCCTAGTCGACTAACTTTCCCTGAAACAGAACCCAACTCTCTGTTTCCCAGTTTTAGTCGACTCATCCAGACTAGTAGTCGACTTAAGACCCCTAATAGTCGACTAACCCTCCCACCTAGTCGACTAATTCTGACTGTTTGACTTAGTTGATTCTGTTCTGAATTTGGATCTTATTGTTGATACATGTATGGCATATTACTTTTGTTCATGCTTCATAACTGGTACTACATGACATGTTACTTGATAGACATTATCTCATATTACTTCATGACTTGTCATTGCATATCATCGCTCCATAACTTGTTAAAATGTGAATATCACCACTTATCATGCCATCCCTTGAACCAAGCATGATACACTTGACTTTTGCATAAAATGGACCAACTTACACCTGGGACGGGGGAAAACATGCGGATATCGATATGTGTTCGTGTTTACAGTGGCTTTTAGGAATGTTGTGCAACTCATGTTCCGGTCTGACCTGTGGGCCTCCAGGGGACCGAGGGGAGTGCTTGCTCCCTCTATTACTGGTACCATCATGTTAAGGGCATACATAAGTCCCTCCTGTTTAGCCTAGCGGCTGGCTTCCGTCACCAAGCAACGGAACAATCCTGGACCGTTATCCCGGGCATGTACGGGGTCCACTGTAAACATAGTTCGTCGATACAACCGCTGATTTCCAATAACAACCTTGCTTTACTAGGATATGGATCTATGTGCTCTGGGACGCTGGGTCACATAGCTAGATATCACAGTAAGACAAGTAATAATAATAAGACGTCAACTGTAGATTTAATGTATTAGGACTTTATCTCTTCATGCTGTTCATACTTGTTAGCTGATATTCCTTATATTGTTTCATACTACTTATTCATGTCTCTTAGCCACTTGGCTGTAGTCCGTTTATTGTCTATATGTCTTGACTCCCTTGGATTTGCATATTCAGATTCCGAAGCTTGGACAGAAGTGGAGCCAACTGCTGAGGATCGAGCCTATCTTAGTGGGCAAGCTGACTAGTTCTTGTCCCTTCATGCCAGACTCCTCATTTTTGACTCACGGGATCTTCTTTCTACTCGTGAGCTTTTTGTATACATATTTGTATCTTGTTCTTTTGGACTTGGTTGTGATAAACGACACTTGTAAAGTGTAATAGTTATCATATCCTGTATAACTTTGTATATGTACTTTCTTGTTGGCATATGTATGATTACCACGCTTTGTTGAGTACTCTGATCTTTATTGTACTTTTATGCTTAGCGTATATACTTGGGGGCATCTTTTGACCTACGTATATACGTCGCAGTGACGTCCCCGTATCCGTGGAATCGGGGCGTTACAGGTTGGTATCAGAGCCTAGGCTCTCACACCTGAAGTACAATCGAGCGGCAAATTTTAATAATTTGCTGATGCCAACTATAATATACAAAGTTATTAAGTCCTCCTTGATTCCTTCTTGATTCCTTCCCTTGTATCCTAAACTCCTTCCATTTGTTTCCAAATTCCAGTTATCTTTCCCCAACTCGGTATGGAGCGAAGGACGGGCCGTAACCACTCGGGGCAAGCTTCGAATGGACCCACGGGAGAGAATGTGGATATTTTGAGGGTCATTCAGACCATGATGGAAAACCAGCAGCAGCAAACTGAACTCCTCAGGCAAGAATTGGCAGCACCGAAGGAACAGAGGCCGGGAAATGTATCGGACTTCAGACGGCTGCAACCAGCTATCTTCACGGGAGACGAGAAACCATTGGATGCTGAACAATGGTTGACGGATACCACAGATCTGCTGAATGCAGCCAGGGTACCAAAGGAGAACCAAGTTGAGGTCGCCAAGATTCAGTTGAAAGATGTTGCTAGAACTTGGTGGCTTGCTGAAGAGGCCAGACTGGAGAAGCCTGTCTCCTGGGACACATTCTCCAAGAGCTTCTATGCCAGATTCTTCCCAGCTACTGCTCAGAAGGACATGGAAGAGCAGTTTATCAGGCTTCAGCAAGGGAGCAAGTCCGTGGACGAGTATGCTGCAGAGTTTCTTAGATTGAGCCGCTTTGCTCCGTACATGGTGACGGATGAGGAGAAGCGGGCAAGCAGGTTCCAGCAGGGTCTGCAGATGGACATACAAGTTTTCCTGATGCCCCAGCAGTTGAAGACTTATTCGGAGGTTCTCACCATAGCTCGAGAAGTTGAGCGTGGGCTTGAGAAGAAGAAAGTTGACCAGATGGGGAACCAGGCCATGAAGAGGCCATTTGTACCAATGGGAAGAGGAGGCCCATATAGAGCAGCGAAAGTTCAGAGGCAACCTTTCAGGCCAGCTCCTTACCAGACGGCCCAACCAGTTTCTTTCTGCAGTTATTGTCAGAAGCCAGGGCATATCCGACAGAATTGCCGGAGGGCAAATGGGTTGTGTTTGGTGTGTGGATCACGGGATCATTCTATAGAGACCTGTCCACACAGGAGATTGGGGGTAGCCAACCAGACTTTGCCAGCACTTCCAGGACCCAATGGTCAGAGAGTGCCACCAGGGCCACTTGGGCAGAGGAATCAGGGACCAGTGATGAGGAGAGCTCTTCCCCTTCCGCCACAGCATGTTGTTCGCCCAGTCCAGAGAGGAGCCAGGACTGCAGCAGGGCGTGGTAGAGGTCAGGCTTACACTCTTACAGCAGAAGAGGCTGAGGCTTCAGAGGAAGTGATAACAGGTAACATCAGAGTTTATTCAAAACCTGTTCTCGCTCTCTTCGATTCAGGAGCATCCCACTGTTATATCTCAGACCATTTTGTGGCTTTGCATTCTATACCTGTTAAATCTTTAGACCACAAATGGGAGATTAGTACAGGGAATGGGGTAGTCATATCTTCTAGGGTTTGTACTGATTGTCCAGTAGAACTTTGTGATAAGACCTTGGCCATAGATATGCTCGTACTAGACACCAAAGGGTACGACGTGATCTTAGGCATGACCTGGCTCAGTCAGTACTATGCAGTGATTGATTGTAGGGAGAGGAAGATTAATTTCAGGATCCCTCTTCAACCGGAGTTCCAATTTAGTGGAGAGGTGAAGTCTACCAAGGGAAAGACACGGATGGCTACTTCGGAGGTTCAGAAGCAGAAGGTTCCGGTGTGGGATGAATTCCCAGGAGTGTTTGCTGAGATCTCAGGACTGCCACCGGATAGGATGATTGAGTTCTCCATTGATACAGTTCCAGGAGCAGCTCCTATATCCAAGGCTCCGTACAGGATGGCACCGACGGAGTTAGAGATTTTGAAGAAGCAACTGCAGGAATACTCAGACAAGGGATTGATTAGACCAAGTACTTCACCCTGGGGAGCTCCAGTGCTATTGGCGAACAAGAAGGATGGTGGTAAGAGGCTTTGTATTGATTATAGGGAATTGAACAAAGTTACCATCAAGAACAAGTATCCCTTACCCAGGATTGATGATCTGTTTGATCAGCTTCATGGAGCCCGGGTATTCTCTAAATTAGATTTACAGTCGGGTTACCATCAGCTGAGGGTGAAGAAGGAGGATATTCCGAAGACTGCATTCAGGACCCGTTATGGCCACTATGAGTTTCTAGTTATGCCTTTCGGAGTCACCAATGCCCCTTCAGTTTTCATGGATTTGATGAACCGAGTGTTCTCGCCCTATCTGGATCAGTTTGTTGTTGTTTTCATAGATGACATCCTGATCTATTCAAAGAACAACAGGGAGCATGCAGAACACTTGAGGATTGTATTGCAGACTCTCCAGCAGGAGCAGCTTCATGCTAAGAGGGACAAGTGTGATTTCTGGTTGGACAGTATAGCTTTCCTTGGGCACATTGTTTCAGCAGAAGGAATCTCAGTGGATCCCAGCAAAGTCCAGGCAGTGAGGGATTGGCAGATTCCGAGGACGGTGACTGAGATTAAGAGTTTTCTTGGACTAGCCGGATATTACAGACGCTTTGTCCAGGATTTCTCTAGGATTGCAGCTCCATTGACCAGGCTCACCAGGAAAGGGGAAAGGTACGTATGGACTGAGGAGTGTACTGCAGCATTTGAGCAATTGAAGCAGAGGCTCATTTCAGCTCCAATCTTGAAGACTCCCTCAGGAAGAGGAGGGATGGTCATCTACAGTGATGCATCAGGTAAAGGCCTGGGGTGTGTGCTTATGCAACATGGTCATGTTATAGCATATGCATCAAGGCAACTGAAGACTCATGAGCGGAATTACCCAACTCATGACTTGGAGCTAGCAGCTGTTATCTTTGCCTTGAAGATTTGGAGGCATTATCTTCTGGGAGATAAAGTGTTGATATACACAGATCATAAGAGTCTCAAGTATATTTTCTCACAGAAAGAGTTGAATATGAGGCAGAGGAGGTGGCTTGAACTGATGGCGGACTATGATATTGACTTGCAATACCATCCGGGCAAGGTCAATACAGTTCCAGATGCACTGAGCAGGATGTCAGAGAATAGAGTGCTTGTCCAGCTCACTCAGCAGAAGGAGTTGATTCGAGACTTCATCAGTTTGGACTTGATGTTAGTTCGAAGGACTGAGAAGGCAGGACAGTTCATGACTTTGCAGATTCAGTCAACATTGATTGATGAGATTAGGGAAGCTCAGAAGGAAGATCCCAGGTTACAGACATTCCGAGCTCAGGTAGAGGCTGGATTGAGGACTGATATCTGTATTCATCCAGATGGTGCCTTATATTTCGGTAGCAGGATTTGTGTTCCCCAAGGGGAAGTTAGACAGAAGATTTTGGCAGAAGCACACAGTTCAGCATATTCCATCCACCCAGGGGAAACAAGATGTATCAGGACTTGAAGAAGCAGTTTTGGTGGAATGCTATGAAGAGGGAGATAGCTCAGTTTGTAGCCAAGTGCCTGGTGTGCCAGCAGATAAAGATAGAGCATCAGAGATCAGCTGGACTTCTACAACCCTTACCAATACCCGAATGGAAGTGGGAGCACATCACTATGGATTTTGTCACGGCATTACCTCGTAGTCCCAAGGGTAACAATGCTGTGTGGGTCATCATTGATCGCCTCACCAAGTCAGCTCACTTCATACCATTCAGGGTAGGTCAGTCAACAGAGGTTCTGGCAGACAAGTACATGAAGGAGATAGTTCGTCTGCATGGAGTTCCAGTCAGTATTGTATCAGACAGAGACACAAGATTCAGATCTCATTTCTAGGAGAGTCTCCAAGAAAGTTTGGGAACTCGTCTGAAATTCAGTACATCATATCATCCTCAGACAGACGGACAATCTGAGAGGACTATCCAGATTCTTGAAGATATGCTAAGGGCCTGCATGATTGAATTCCAGGGATCATGGGAAGATCATCTTCACTTGGCTGAGTTTTCTTATAACAACAGCTATCAGGCAAGTATCAAGATGGCACCTTTTGAGGCATTGTATGGAAGGAAGTGTCGGTCACCGATTTGTTGGGATGAAGTCGGTGAGAGGAGACTTTTGGGGCCAGAGATTCTGATTCAGACAACAGAGAAAGTCAGAGTCATCAGAGATCACCTTAGGACAGCTCAAAGCCGTCAGAAGAGTTGGGCAGATTCTCAGAGAAGGCCATTGGAGTTCCAGGCAGGAGATCATGTGTTCTTGAGGATATCACCTACCAGAGGAGTGATCCGGTTCGGTATTCGTGGAAAGCTGAGTCCGAGATATATCGGCCCATTCGAAATTTTGGAGCGAGTGGGAGATGTGTCTTACAGATTGGCCTTACCTCCATCCTTGGACGGAGTGCACAATGTTTTCCACGTATCTCAGTTGAGGAAGTATGTCAAGGATGATAATCATATTTTGGATCATTCCGAACTGGAACTACAGCCAGATTTATCATATCAGGAGAAGCCGATGGCCATTTTGGATAAGAGTGTGAAGACACTAAAGAACAAGGCTATACCATTGGTATTGGTGTCTTGGAACAGACATGCACCGGGAGAAGCCACATGGGAACGAGAGGATGTTATCCGAGAGCGTTACCCTCAACTCTTCACATCTTGATTTGGTAAAAACTCTTTCCTTCTATTCTTTTCTACTGTTATCACTCTTCTTTTCCTTATCTATCTGTTACCTTTCCTGTTACCTTTCACCTTATGAAATTTCGAGGACGAAATTTTTGTAAGGTGGGTGGATTGTAATACCCTGTTCCCAGAATACGTACTTAGTTGCGTATTCAGTTTTCGACCGTATTTTTCGATTTACTTCCTGTATTTGACCGATTTCAATTTCAAATATCATTTTCCAATATATTAGATTTTCTATGATTTTCTGGATTTTTCCTGAATTAAAATAAATTTCTTCAAAACCGGTGTCGACCAGTGTCGCTGATCGATTCCTGGAATTTTAATTCTCAAACGGTTAAGAATTTCTAGAAGAGTCTTTAGACTTTATTTCTTAGAATCATATTCCCTACTTAAATACTTTTTCTGAGAATTTTATAAATTTATGAAACTCCAACGGAGTCGGTAGATAACTGATTCCGGGATTTTTAGTTTTAAAAACTATAAAGTATTTCTTAAAAAGGATTTCACTATTAGTCTTCATATATTATTATTGATTTTTGGTAAAATTTACGAGTCGTTCCGAGATACTTGAAATCCGGACGATTTCGGTATTTTCTGAAATGTTTTCCGCATACTTGATTTAAACCTAGGAATCCATGTTTTCAATATTTTCAGTTTCCAAGTTAGAGTAAATATCTTCCTTTATGAATTTCTTTCCATTTTTCCTTTTCCTTTATTCCTCTTTCTCCACAACCACAAATTTTTCCCATTTTTCCAAAAATACAAATCTCTTCCAAAATTCCAACTCCACATAATCTCACCAACCGCCATTTAATGCACCTCTCTCTCTCTCTCCCATGGCCGGCCAAGTGGCCAAGGAGAGGGACACCCATCCCCTCTCCCATTTTGCAATAAACCCCCTCACATTTACACTATTTACATCTCCTTTACAAAAATCAAATCCTATATAAACTTTCCTTTACAATTCTCTTCTCTTTTTTCTTCACTTCACCAAGAGATTAGCCCTCACCTCTTCCTTCTCCATCTCAAACTCAACCCTAACTCCAAGAACACCACAAGATCTTCACCTCTAGCTCAAGCAACTGATTTGGAGCTTGGATCGTAGCTCTTTTCGTCGCCAAGGATCACATAGGTGCCATTTGACGACCACACTCTTCCCGGACTCGTAAAGCTTCAATCGAACCTTTCCTAGTGAGTATATTACTCACCAAGACTTGTAAACTCCTTTGTATACTTGTGTTGACAATTCATGTTCACTTGAGCCATAAAAATCACATTTTTAGACCCTCAAACAAAACCCTAGAAATCTGTTCTGTTTGCTGTTTTCCCACGATTAGTCGACTAGACCTAGGGACTAGTCGACTAATCCACTTTAATTGAAACTTAACCTTTTCTGATTTCACAGTTTTAGTCGACTAGACCAGATTTCCAGTCGACTAGAGACCCCTAGTCGACTACCCATTTCTCCCCAGTCGACTCCTGTTTTCCTGAAATAAAACATCAACTCTCTGTATCTCAGACTTAGTCGACTTAGGTATCCATTAGTCGACTAGTAGTTCCCTGTTAGTCGACTACCCTTACAACCCTAGTCGACTAACTTTCCCTGAAACAGAACCCAACTCTCTGTTTCCCAGTTTTAGTCGACTCATCCAGACTAGTAGTCGACTTAAGACCCCTAATAGTCGACTAACCCTCCCACCTAGTCGACTAATTCTGACTGTTTGACTTAGTTGATTCTGTTCTGAATTTGGATCTTATTGTTGATACATGTATGGCATATTACTTTTGTTCATGCTTCATAACTGGTACTACATGACATGTTACTTGATAGACATTATCTCATATTACTTCATGACTTGTCATTGCATATCATCGCTCCATAACTTGTTAAAATGTGAATATCACCACTTATCATGCCATCCCTTGAACCAAGCATGATACACTTGACTTTTGCATAAAATGGACCAACTTACACCTGGGACGGGGGAAAACATGCGGATATCGATATGTGTTCGTGTTTACAGTGGCTTTTAGGAATGTTGTGCAACTCATGTTCCGGTCTGACCTGTGGGCCTCCAGGGGACCGAGGGGAGTGCTTGCTCCCTCTATTACTGGTACCATCATGTTAAGGGCATACATAAGTCCCTCCTGTTTAGCCTAGCGGCTGGCTTCCGTCACCAAGCAACGGAACAATCCTGGACCGTTATCCCGGGCATGTACGGGGTCCACTGTAAACATAGTTCGTCGATACAACCGCTGATTTCCAATAACAACCTTGCTTTACTAGGATATGGATCTATGTGCTCTGGGACGCTGGGTCACATAGCTAGATATCACAGTAAGACAAGTAATAATAATAAGACGTCAACTGTAGATTTAATGTATTAGGACTTTATCTCTTCATGCTGTTCATACTTGTTAGCTGATATTCCTTATATTGTTTCATACTACTTATTCATGTCTCTTAGCCACTTGGCTGTAGTCCGTTTATTGTCTATATGTCTTGACTCCCTTGGATTTGCATATTCAGATTCCGAAGCTTGGACAGAAGTGGAGCCAACTGCTGAGGATCGAGCCTATCTTAGTGGGCAAGCTGACTAGTTCTTGTCCCTTCGTGCCAGACTCCTCATTTTTGACTCACGGGATCTTCTTTCTACTCGTGAGCTTTTTGTATACATATTTGTATCTTGTTCTTTTGGACTTGGTTGTGATAAACGACACTTGTAAAGTGTAATAGTTATCATATCCTGTATAACTTTGTATATGTACTTTCTTGTTGGCATATGTATGATTACCACGCTTTGTTGAGTACTCTGATCTTTATTGTACTTTTATGCTTAGCGTATATACTTGGGGGCATCTTTTGACCTACGTATATACGTCGCAGTGACGTCCCCGTATCCGTGGAATCGGGGCGTTACACTTAGTGTGTGATTTAGAAGTGTGAGCATGTGAGGCATAAGCATGCTTAGTGTGTGATTTAGAAGTGTGAGCATGTGTAGCATGAATATGTTTCTTTGAAGAATTTTTTTAGAAAACATGGCCTCTAATTTAGCTTTATCAAACTCACATTTCTTTAAAACATTTCCCAAAGTATTGATTTTAGTTTTTAAAATAATAATTTCATTGTTATCAATCATGAGAAACTTTACTTTACATGAAATCTTGTATGCATCAAAATCTTTTTTTATAGATAAAAGAGTGGAAGATAAATCATCTTTTTCTTTAGAAATAATGATTATTTTATTTTGAAGAACTTTATTTTCCTTTTTCGTTTTTAGATATTTCTTCTTTAGAAAATCATAATTGTTTGAAAGTTCTACAAATGCATCTTCTAATTCATCTATAGTTAAATCACAATCATCAAGGGATGGTTTAGAAGTTACCTTAGGTGTGTTACCATTTGTCATGAAACACATGTTTGTCGTGTTCACCTCCTCTTTAGATTCAATTTTTGAATCCCATCTAGCTTTGAGAGATTTTTTTCTTATATGACTTCTTTGATGTAAAAGGCTTGTTTGAGAAAGATGGCTTGTTTTTTATTTCTGGACATTCAGCAATAATATGTCCGAGTTTCTGACAGTTGAAATAAATGATTTTCTTTTTCTCTTTATCTTGCCATCGTCTTCTATTGTTGATCTTTACCTTGTTGTACATCCTCCTTACATTTCTTAGAAGGAGGAAAAGATCTTCTTCTTCTTCTTCTTCTTCTTCATCGTCGGAGATGGTGGGAGTAGACTTGAAGGCAATCATCTTTTTCTTTTGCGGCGCCGTTTCTTCTCTAGCCTTCCTCTCCATTTCATGGGTCTTAAGGTTTCCGATAAGACCAATGAGCTCCATCTCTTTTTTGTCGTTTAAATTCTTCAATGTAGTAGCTTTGACTTCCCATGAGGGTGGAAGTGCACGAATGACCTTCAAGACTTTTTAATCATTGTCAATGGCATCACCTAAAGAAGCAAGACCACTAGTTATTTTAGTATATTTGTAACCATGTTATCAATGGACTCATTTTCATGCATAGTGAAGCTTTCACATTGAGAACGCAAGAGATCAATTTTAGCCCTCTTGACTGGTGATGTTCCCTCATGAGTGACCACTAGGTGTGACCAAATCTCGCAGGCGGATTTGCAATGAATGATCCTGGCTATGTCGTCATCGTTCAAGGCTTGAAGTAATGCATATTGTGCCTTTACATTTGTAACACCCTAAATTCTAAATCTTGATTTAATACTTGTTAAAGAGGATAAACTGATTATCTGAGATGATGATCGAATTAAGTTGGTGCAACAATGGATGTTTAGAAATCTCGTAAAAGAAAATTTTGAAAGTGAGAAATATGGGTATTCGACATAAATACATATGTACCTATCTATGTATGTTATGTATATGTAAAACTTTGTGAACATGATCATTCTTCTATGAATACTTGTACATATATATTTTGTACTTTTCAATATATTGTTCATGCATATATGTGTAATAAAGTGGCATATGAGTATATTGTGTAAATACAAGAAAATGAAGAAAATACCAAAAAATAAAAATAAAATAAAAATACAACCATGAGAATTATTTTATTATTTTTAGAGTTAGTGGAGAAAGTAGGTGTGCATGACATGAGTAGATGGAGGATTATGTTTAGCCTTGAAGTATGTGTGTATAGGTGGCAAGATGAGGGAAGAGAGAAATTGTGGAAATATGTAATACATATGTATGGGAGGGGGTTTGTGTAAATGGGGGACAACTAATCCCTCATTCATCTCCTCCCATCTCCCATCTCCCATCTTTAACCTAAGAAACCCATGAAAAGAATCTCAAATACAACCTCTCTAAATCTCTTTCCAACCCTCAATTACTTTCTTAATCTCACTCTCTCTCTCCCTTCTCCCCTCCCTCTCTTCTTTGGATCCGGGAGCGCCACGACCACACCCGCGTAGCCGGCAGCGGCCGGCGGCGGCCAGGCCGGTGGTGGAGCGGCGACAAGTGGGAGCAACGGCGACAGCGAGGAGGAACAAGGAGGTGAGGGAGATTCTATCTTGATTTAAACCTAATTTCAATTTTCTCAATTTTAAAAACTTTTAATCATGTTATGATCCACCTTCAATAATTAATTAGTATTGCTTTGAAACTCTTGTAATCAAAAATCAGTCGCGAGGGGGATTTCTCTTGATCCATATTCTTTAATAGTTCTTACAATTTCTTAACTAAATGATTGTTATAAGGAAAATGGTAGATCTTTTATTTTGTGAGATTGAGAAGTGAATGGGGTTAAAATGATGATAGATCAAGTTTGTAGGTAGGACTATAAACGTTCAAGTCCATAGTTTGATTATGATTCTAAATTGAATGAAAAGGTTAAAGAATAAGTCATGAATTCCCTAAATTTTAGCACTCTTGAAATGGGGCATAAATCTGTCAAATACTGAAATCTATAAATATTAGTTCTATTTGTTTACATATTAAGAATAATAGGTATTATGTAATACACTTGGAAAGATAATCAAATCTATTTTCCGATAGCTTTTGCGGTGTCCCAATTGAAGGTCTGTGCTGGGAATTATCGCCAAAATACGACATGCTAGTTAAGATTTCTGAGTTGCAGAATTTTTTTATGATTAAGGAGTTTCTGAATTTTCTTTTACTAGTTAACTTACTTATAAATGTCATTTAATATACTATTAGAAAGATGATAGGGTCTCTAAGTACATGAGTTTTACCCCGTATTGGTTAGACATTAGGAATCCTTTGAGAAACAAAAGAAGGTCTAAACCATGTCAGAAACTAGTTTTCTCCCTATGAATTACCGTTTTGAGGGGGAAGAGAAATTATAAGAATAAATAGAGAGGCATCTTGAGCTAAGCATAGAACTGAATACGCTCCCATAATGAATGTTGATGTTTCATAAATTTTATGTGCACAAGTATAGGTCCTCTCGTCAAGGTTCATGTATAACACTTTGTAATTCAAATATTTAAGTGGCATGTGTTGATTCATACAAATAAATTCTATTTCTAAAATCTTATTCTTTCCCTTGTAGATGATAGTTGGTATGTACTGTTTCTTTTATTTTTGGGATATTCCTTCATGTATAATACATGTGTGTGTGAAGTACACATCTCTCCACATTTTATAATAGCATATGGGGTTGTATTCTTTCACGATATAAATTTTTTTATGTTTGAATATATTAAGAAGTACTCCCAGGATCTGTCCTCGTAAATAATTTGAAAGAAACAATAAATATTATGAGTGATCTTTGTGGTATCCTTATTGAGATTTCTACTTCAACCAGTCATCATATGACATTCAAGTGTTCAGAATTGAAATCATAGAAACTTTGTAGGAGTTGAGACGATCTTCACACTTAATACATGTGCAAATATCATTATTTCTCAGTATTGCTGTATATACCTCAAAAATCAAAATCAATAATTTTTGGACTTCTTATAATGACACAACTTCTGGTATTGTTATTCACACAGTAACTTGATCCTGATATTGGCCTTTAGGTTGTCATCGTGGCAACATGTGTACCATCTAGGTCCTTACGAGTCATCCTTATATTGGTCCCTTAATGTTCCTGAGAGCGCTAAAAGTTTGAGCTTTGATCAGTTACGCATTACCTTATAGTTCCTCTTCGTGGACATTAGGCTATACATTGAACTTTTATATTTATATCTTGTTAGTCGAGAACATTGCAAACATAGGCGTTCCTTTCATGTGATTCTTATGCTGAATTCTTTCCTTGTTAACTCAATTTGATTCCTTGAGGGTAATCTAGTGTAAAAAGGTTCACGATATAACTAGTCACACTGATCCTCCATCAACAGAGCTTAAGTACTTAATGAAATATTTGAAGTACTTTTATGGATGAAGAAAAACTTGAGGATATATTCTTTTCTTCTAGTTAAGACTTCAGCACCCCTCTGGGGCTAAGGAAGTTAGAAATAAAATACCAAAATATAATTATCCACTGATATAATTTGAGTGTAATTAAAAATAAATTAAAGACTTCTTCTCTTATGATCATATTATTTTTTGTTTAAGTTCATTGGGTGTGGAAGGTTAGAAAGAAATTTAAATTCTTGAGCATAGTGATATGAGTAATCCCAACCTTATTTCTATCATTGAATCTAATAATCCGCGGTCTAAGTTGACCGAACAAACTTTGATAAATGCTCTTATGTTAGATTGAAGCAAGTGATTTATGATAACATGACTAACTTTAAAATCTGGACACATTTAATTTTCATAGTCTGCAAGAGCCAGAGTTTGAAATAAGCTTTGATTTCTTCTATATCAGAGTTGTCTACACATCTCTTGGTATGTAGTTTCTTATTCTTATTGAGAACTTGTTACCCTTAGATGCTCACTTGATCAATTGTGTGACAAATTAGTTAAGAACCGAACTAATTCTTTGCTACAATTAACTTTCCACTCTTCCAAGTGGTCAGTTGTCTCAATATCTAGATTGGCAAACTTCATTTGATTAAAGTTGATTTTTTTCCCTTTTTCCTTTCAGTTTCTTTTGATTTTAGTGATAATGTCTAGTGTTAGCATGTGTTCTAGACTTCAAGTCTAGTTACATTAAGGATTAGGTGAGAGAGCTGAAACTCATAGCCTAATGGAGTATGAATAGAAGTAGGGGTAGACATGAACATTGATATAATCGGATGGCACCCGTAGTAATCAATGTATGATAAATTACATACAAAAATTTTAATGGTTGATGTTGCTTAAGAGTTGACTTGCTGAAAAACCTACAATTAACAAGTATGTTAAGATTTCTAATATGAATGGATGGATAGTCAAATTCGGACATCAAATATCGAGCATATAAAAAGGGAAAGTATATGTAACTATAAGACATCACCGTGTGGCCTAAGAATGTGTACTGGGAATGTTGGTAATTATTCGGAGTTGATCTTCGCTTTTTAATCGTGGTTATTGGTACGTGTGTGTGTGTGTGTGTGTGTGTGTGTATTCACGCACATAAGTAGTAGTTATTCATAATCATAATAGAAGATTAAACTTTGATAACGCGAATAAGAACCTGACTAGTATAATTAAGATGAGTAGATCACTATAGTATCAATTGATGTATGTATTATGCATAATATACCGAGCCACATGAAAATTTTGAAAATAAAATCAATAAGCGCGGATGTAAAAATTAAAATATTGATTGATGTTTTGTACTATGCATGAACTGGTTATTATATGTGGGCATACACATTTTCAACTGTTATGTTTATTTATGTATCGAAAAAAGGGGCCGGGCGGGAGCCGATAGGAGGGAGAAGACGGTGTTATGGTTACTCTTGTGTGTGTGTGTATTGGAGGAAGGGGCCGGGTGGGAGCCGGTAGGAGGGAGAAGACGATGTTATTGTTACACAAATACAGACATATTTATATATTGGAGGGAGGGGCCGGTAGGAGGGGGAAGACGGTGTTATTGTTACACACACACACATATTTGAGGAAGGGGCCGTGCGAGAGCTGGTAGGAGGGGGAAGATAGAGAATCTCACGCTTCATTTGTGATTGTGCAAGTATATATATAATATGTGATGGGTATATTACTAAGTATGATATTTAAATATTGTGAAGTGTAGTATGATTATGTGTGATTGTATTATCCATATGGATAAACTATACTTAGATAATATGGGGTGATCTTGTGATGTTATATCACCAGGACATATACTTATCCCCATGAAACTTTGATTGTGATTGGTTGTACTTTATGTATGAGATATGAGCTATGTGAAGATACGTGCTAAAAGTACTCAAAGCAGAATCATGCATGTTATAAATAATTGAGCGAGTATTTTATTGAATTCCTAGACCATGTAATCTGCAACAGAGAAAAAAACTAAAGAAAGTTAAAGAGAATCGGTTCTAGAGAAGTCAGACCGTCATATAGACTATATGAATCGTTGTGTTAATTATTCATTATAAGATATTTCTCTTTCCTCATATTATTGGTTCATCTATACTTGCTAAAATTGTTGAAGAAAAACATGCTCCCTATTTGTATTTTTCTTCCTTGATACACTTTGATTCACTCTCACTGAGCTGTTGAGCTCACTTCCTCCCAGTCTTATGTTTCAGGTCGCAGTATGTTGGAAGACCAGCTTCAGATTTATGCGTTTCCTAAGAAGTTTACTGTTAATGATTGTATTAGAGTTGTAATTTAGTTCCTATTGAAATCCTACTCGATGTATACTTGTATCTTATGTTAGTTTGGTGAGATGGATATGTATGAAGTAAATTAGACTGTGATTATGGTGATGTGTTAGAGTTATAGTTAGATCTGTTTATATTGTGGATGCCGAGAGGAGTACTCTCGAGCATATGTTTCTTTTGTTTTCATATAAGTAGGCGATGTTTGGCCGAAATTGTTATTTGGAGAATAAGCAGGCTGCGGTGAGCCAAAATATTATTATGATTGCATGAGTGATTGTTGACTTTGGTCTACATGCTTGGATTGAGAATAAGTGGGCTGTTATTGGCCGAAATTATTGTGGATTGAAATGTATATTTGGGCATGTCAGTATTTACAAAGGAAGTGTTGCCGAAAATTTAAGGATTTGGAGATAATTATGATAATCTATCAGTTTAAAAGAATGTTTATGTTAATAAAAAATCTATGAAATCTGGGACCGTTACAATTGGTATCAGAGCACATGATATAAAATGAGGATAGACTTAAAATAAATAGTAGAAAGAGGATTGGATTGATAGGGTTGATTGTTATGATTGATATACATGGTTATGTTTTGTATCTATGAGAAAATATTGTTTGATATCTTGGTTTAAGGGGGTAGGAGTTCTTAAGTGTATGACTAATCCTGAAGCGCGGGATATTTGGTCACCGCCTTATGTTCGGATTATAGTACCCACATGCCATGAATCGGATGTGTTCGGCTGAGGGTGTGGGCCCTCGATACGAGCTGCTAGTGGTATGAGACACTAGAGTAAGAAAATGATTAAAATATCAAGCGAGTCAAGATTAAGTCAGATCATAAGAATATAGTGTAGAAAGTTGATCAAGAAATAACAAATCCTTGAAGGTGAAAGATTGAAGAAGATGATGAATCTTCGAGGTGAATGATTGGGAAACAGGTCGCACAAAGAAAGATTTTGTGATATGCCAGAGAAATATGAGACTTTTATACTTACTATACTTACTTATTCAGGTACTAAGTTTCGAGGACGAAACTATAGTAAGGGGGTAGAACTGTAACACCTGAAATTCTAAATCTTTATTTAATACTTGTTAAAGAGGATAAACTGATTATCTGAGATGATGACCGAATTAAACTGGTGTAACAATGGATGTTTAGAAATCCCGTAAAATAAAAATTTGAAAGTGAAAATTATGGATATTCGACATACATACATATATACCTATCTATGTATGTTATGCATATGTAAAACTTTGTGAATATGATCATTCTTCTATGAATCTTCATATATATTTTGTACTTTTTAATATATTGTTCATGCATATATGTGTAATAAAGTGGCATATGAGTATATTGTGTAAATACAAGAAAATAAAGCAAATACCAAAAAAAATAAAATAAAAATAAAAATACAACTATGAGAATTATTTTATTATTTTTAGAGGTAGTGGAGATAGTAGGTGTGCATGGCATGAGTAGATGGAGGGCTATGATTAGCCTTGAAGTGTGTGTGTGTAGGTGGGAAGATGAGGAAAGAGAGAGGTTATGGATATATGTAATACATGTTTATGGGAGGGGGTTGTGTAAATGGGGAGACAACTAATGAGTCATTCATCTCCTTCCATCTCCCATCTTCAACCTAAGAAACCCATGAAAAGAACCTCAAATACAACCTCTCTAAATCTCTTTCCAAACCCTCAGTTACTTTCTTAATCTCACTCTCTCCCCTTCCCCCTTCTTCTTTGGAACCGGGAGCGCCACGATCACACCCAGCGAAATCTTTCAGGATTTTTAATTTGCAAATCAGACTGAATTTTTTCAAATCGTTTTCATATTATGTCTCAGGATAATATTCTCTATATTATGTAATTTTTGGGAACTGTTCGGAACTAGTCAAATTTTGACCAATTAAAAAATTTATTAAATAATATTAAATAAATTTACTTCTTCTTTTCTTCTTCTCCATTTCTCTGGATCCCTCCCCAACCGACATACCACCGCCTTAGCCCTTCTCTGTCTCCCATTAAAAATCTCCCCCTCTCTCTTCCCTCCCCCCTCTCTCTTCCCCCTCTTTCTCTCTTTCTCACCGTATCTCTCCCCCTCACTCTCTCTGTTCTCAGCATAGGAGGCCAGACCGCCACCGGCCTTGCCGCCGGCAGGCCGTCGCGCCACTGGTGGCTAGTGCCACCGCCCCCCCAACGGCGCCACCCCCTTCCTCTCTTTTTCTTTTCCTTCTCTTCTTCTTCTTCTCCTCCTCCTCCTTCTTTTTCTTGTTCCTTTTCTTCTTCTTATCCTTTCTTCTTCTTCTTCTCTCTCTCTCTTTACCTCTCACTCTGTGACCACCGTCGGCGGCTAGACCCACCGCCGACGGGTTTCATTCGCTGCCAGCCAGCTGAGCTGGCCGGCCACAGCGCGCGCAGTAGTAGAGTCTCTGCTGCTGCTGCTGTTGTTGTTATGGGTTCACAACTCTTAACGGGTCGTGAACCCAAATCCGAATCTAGGCCCCTTTTAACCTATAAACCCACTAACCCATTTACCCAATACCTTAAGTTAATTGGGTCGGGTTATTGGATCAAAACCCGACCCAATAAGTAACCCTAACCCGCATCCAAAACCATATAAGGTAAATTTACAGAAAACCCCTGTTAATGTGTGCCATTTGTATTTTAAGATATGTATTACATATTTAACCCGTTTGTATGGTTTCTAGTGTTCGGGCAGTATCTGGAGCCTCCAGAGTCCGATTTGGATGATCCTAGAACCGTTGCAATTATTTGAAAGAGAGCTACTTTCCCATGGCCAGTTTGTGAGTGTTTTCATTTTATAATGATATTTATTCATGTTTAATAATTTGAGGATTGCTTTAGTTAATAAATCATGGATATGGGTAAATCACTATAAATGTTAATTAATAACTTAATTATAGAGAAGTCATGTCATGTAATAATAATATGCATGATATTTTAGTAAACATAAACAATAAAATAATACTTTCATCTGCTTCATGATTTAATATAAAATAGAAGTGTAGATGATTAATTAGAGGAATTTCATTTTAATAAATACTGTAAGAATTATTATCTATTCCACATGTTTTAGTTACATCTGTCACAACACTGGACATTGTAACTTCATGGACATCTATTATGATTACGCAATACTGCTACATGTACACTGATACGCGCGTGCTTCATTATACCAGGCATTGTCACTACTACACTGTCACCATTACTGACCCACCGATACACTGGACACTATTATTGCATGTACTTGAGGACATATGGCACGGATCATGTATTGCACTGATATTGTTATTACAATCATATCTCACTGTTACATAGACTCACCTGTGTGTATGTGATGATTGTCTTTGTATTCCCGTTACATTGACCACTGTTCATATCACATGAATTATTTTATATGAGTAGTCATGTATTCTCGTTACATGAATATTTCCCATTACTGATATTGAGATTCCTGTTATTAGACATGTGAGTTGTTGATGTGCGATGTGTGGAACTAAGTGCCACGTGGATCCAAGCCACGGGGTCCACCTCTAGAATCCCACACCTATTATTTCCCGTTTCTCGTTATCTTGTTTCATACTATCAACAGAGCTCACGTCCTGTTGTCGAGTTACATATACCATGCACTCTACTTATTCTTAATATACTGTGTAATTTAAATATAATAAATATAACTTGGGGATGGGGAAAACTTGACGGTTGATTAGATTTTATCGGGTGGATGTATTGGATCCACATTGTTAGTCCCACTGTAGGGGATGGTAGTGCTGGCTACCGATTGTATGTAGCTCCACGAGCTCCTGTGTCCTCCTTTCTATTAGCGGAGGGCCCTGGTCTCAGCAGCTAGGGGTCTGTTTAAGGCCGTGATCCTGGGTATGCATGGGATACACCTACCCGATAAGAGCTCCTTGATCATTGGGTTTTCAAGTAACATAATACATTGGTATAAACAATAATGACATCGGGAACGCTTGTTATTTGGTCACTCTCTCGTTCGGATCATGGTACCCGTATGCCATGTTTGAATGGGTTCGTCCGGAGAGCGGGCTCCGGTATGAATTGCCAGTTGTATGGGACACTGAAGGAGATTGATTAAAATACCAGGCGATACTGATTGTTATTATTATATAAATCACATGACATGCTCGACACATGTATATTATTGTCCCTTTATATTTGTTACTATTCCTGCCTGATATGTTATCCACATTCATGTCACATGTATACCTTATCACACTTTCTTATATTTGTTACACTCCATGTGGTAACGCATTATTCATGAACACATATACTCTGCATTGCATATATTCTACTTTATGTATACCTTGCAGACGTCTGTACTGTATATGCATAACACAGTAGTATGGTCATGTTGCATACTGCACATCTACATGTTCATTTCTATCACGTCACCACTATACAACACTATTTATTATATAACTGGATACAAATGTAAACATGACCCGATGATAACATACTAGGTAGTGATGGTATTAAAATATGACATTTTTTATATTTCTACTGATTCTTAAATTCCTATTATATGGTATCACTGATACATAAACATGTATTATATATTATTATCATGCATGTATTATTATAGTACATATTACTACTTCCTTCATTTTGAAAGTACACCTAGAGGGGGGTGAATAGGTATACAGCTAATCTAATGACAAGTAATGCGAAATTTAAAACTAAATGCAACACACTTAGTGTAACCAAAGAGTGTAGCCGAATTCCCGGTGAAGGGCTCTGCGCTATCTCCTCTTGATTCCTCTAAATAAGGGTTGAGAGGTGCTGTATGAAACTCTCTTGGTTAAATATAAGTATGGGCACACAATCAAACCAAGCATGTATATATGATATGATAATAAGATGCAATGCACAATGTAAGAGAGAGAGTTAGAGAAAGTGGATCAAACGCAAACACCGAGATATGTTTCGAGGTTCAAGCACACAACTCTACGTCCCCACCTTCACACAGAAGGATTTCCACTAACTCGTCCACACAGGACTTCCCACACAGGGAACCTCCACCGAGGATTTGGGTAAGTACAACTGGAAGTACACAACTCCTCTCTCCAACAAATACAACCTCTCACTAGAGGCAAGGCACAACTCAAATCACCTCTATACTTAGAGGGATAGGCACTTAGCCAAACAAAGATCACCTCACACTTGAGGGATTCCAACTCAATCACCTCTCACTAGAGGGATGCAAACACCACTTCCACAACCACCTCTCACTAGAGGGATATCAATACAATCATCTCTCACTAGAGGGATATCACAAAGTTTGGAAGGTAATAACACTTGGTGGTCTCTCTCAACTACAAACCAATTCTTTCTCACAAAACAATGATCCTATAGATATGATAGATAGGTAAGCTCAAGTGTGAGAAAATAACGCCTTTTGAACAAAGAAAATCACTTGGGAAAATCTCCAAATAGATATAGAATTTTACATCAAAAACTAATTCCCAAAAGACTCTATTTTCTTTGAAATTTTAACACTTTAAAAACAAATAAAGATTAAAACTTTTGAACCCAAAACTTTTGCTGAAAAACACTTAAGGGATGTGAAATTTTTTTGTCTTAAAATCTTGTTCAAATAAGTAAAGGATATGGGGTATTTATAGCCCCAATCCAAATCTGCCCGTTGGCAACAGGAAAGGGCAAATTTACCCTTCCGGTCGATCGCCCGGTCGACCGGCCCAACGGTCAGATTTCTGACCGTTGTGCCTCCGGTCGACCGCCCGGTCGACCGGGACTGGATATAGAGAGCAGCAGCTCTCTGCCGGTCGACCGGGGCCATTTCCAGAGAGCAGAGCTTTCTGGACGGTCGACCGGCCCACCAGCCCTGGCTGCTTGCACGTTCTGTGCACGTCGGTCTTCCGGTCGACCGGCCCACCAGCCCTGGCTGCATGCACGTTCTGTGCACGTCGATCGACCGGACCGGTCGACCGATTTCTGCCTCGGTCGACCGGTCCGATCGACCGGCAGACAGCCTGGTCCAACTAATTAGGAAGTTAAAACTTATCTTTTTGGCTACTAAAAAATCCCATAAAATACATATAAATTTCACAAAAATCAGTTCATATTATATCTTTGAAATATAAATATGTGTGACAAAAATTCAATGCATATTTCAAACAATTTGAACCATTTTTGTGAGATTGAAAATTTGCCTTAAACCAAAATCCGTATTTTCCAAAAATAGGATTTTTGAAATGAAAATCCGATTTTCCCAAAACACATGTAAATACAAAAACATGATATTGAAACAACTTTTAAGCATGTTGTATATGGATAGAATTCAATATACATAAAAGATATTATATCTATGTTTTTGACATTAATCCAAAAATAAGTTTTGTTTAAATACAAAACTCCAAACACATGAATAGGCTTATCAAAATAAGTTTTTCTAAGTATATGAAGCATAGATGTATATAGATCAAATCTAATATACATTAAATCATGTAAACTTGTTTTGATTCTATCTATTCATGAAAACCAAGATCCGTTAAACTGAAAACCAAAATATGAAACTTTAAACTTGTGTGTGTATTGTGAACTTGAGCATATCAACACTATCTAATCCTTACAACAAGATCCAAACAATCTTAAACTAAACAAACCGATGTCTCCTTGTAAAACTCCGTCTCTAAGTTGACTCGATTCAAACACGATCCACCGAGCTTAACTCCAACCGAGTGCTAGACGTGAACTTGACGCTCAAGCTCTTGAATCACTAAGTGAAAGCTCCAAAATACTTTTGTTGAAGGTAATCACCTACTAATATCTTGATCAAATATCTGAAACTAAATATCACAAGATTATTAGTAAAGCATAACTATATGAGTTAATTATCATCAAAACTAGAGTGAAGGACCTCTGGGCCAACAATCTCCCCCTTTTTGATAATGACCAAACTCATGGAGTTATATATGCATGAATTAAAGTTAAGCTTCATAAAAGCTCCCCCTCAACTCATGCATAGCAATAAACAATAAGATATTCAATGAATGCTCAATATAAATATGCATAAATATGATATTTGATACCAATGAAATAAACATGCTCATGATACCAATTTTTAAAATAAATATGTTTTTAAAAAATGTTGCTCTTAATACCAACAAAAACTCTTGATATCAACAAAACAATAAAAGATGCTCTTAATACTAATGCCAACAAAAGATACTTTTGATTCCAATGGTAAAAGATAACAAATTTAAACAACTATGCATATAAACAACATATAAACAAACATGCATATATCATACTCCAAAATATCTCTCCCCCTTTTTGTCAATTCATCAACAAAGGGGTGCAAACAATAAAGGGCATAAACAATTTTTTCTCTCTTTTTGCATAAATCAAACAATAAAGGTATATATGCTATATACAATCATGAAGAGTAGAGACGTAAAGTTAACTCCCTCTGCATACATGCATTTATATGAAAAGAGATGACTAAACCCTAACCACATAAAACATAATATGCAATGTATAAAAGGAGATGTGAAGCTCCTACTACACACGTGTACTACATACCAAAGAAGGGTCAATAACTTTAATATGACATACACTCAACATGAATCTATAAATAGAGAAGATGTTAAACTTCCCTTGCATATAAGCAATACAAATCAAAACATTATGATACCAATTGAAAGATATATCAATTTAGCATGAAGGTATACATCGAAACATCATGATTCCAATTTATGATACCAATTGAAAATAAACAAAACATTTTGAAGAAACCAACAAAAATTTTGATATCAATTGAAAGATATAAACATATAGGTAATCTTGATACCAATTATAAAAATTAGTACACCAATTGAAAATATTTTACACTTTTGATACCAATTGAAAAACATAAACTAATCTTTTGGTTAAACACTAAAATCATTTGCAATAGAGATACCAAATAGAGAATACTATCAATTTAAGATTCTTTATAGCAATATTGAAAATGAAACATATACTAATTGAAAATAATTTTCATTAGGAGCTTAGGAAACCAAATGAAAATTAAGATATCAATTTTTCAGCATAAAGAGTGGGAGTAAGATACTAATTGTAAACAAAACCGATTGACAGGTAAGACATGAATTTTCTCCCCCTTTATGAAATACTAATGAAAACGATGCATAAGCTTGTATAAGATACCAATTTAAAAAATAGTTGTCATTAAAGACTAATCAAGCTTAGCATAGCAAAATTTGTGCTCAAAGATATAGAGATATAGTATGCACAATTAAAAACACATATATATGTATGAAAATATAAATACCAATCTAAATTGATATTGTTTGAAGTTGGAGCATACATATATAGAGACAAATATGAGTATACAAAATAAATATCAATTGTGATACCAATTGAAAACACAATGAGGATCAAGTGTATAACTCATACTGACCACCCTATTCATGCACATGTTAAAATGATTTTCAATATGAGCATATAAGGTATGGTCGCCCATCCAACCACCCATAATGGGTAGGAGTTTTCAAAATAGGATTTGAAAATATAACAAGTTTGAAAAACTCTACCAAAAAGAAGAATACACAACTAGTTTATAATAAACTTGAAAACTAGTACGAAATCCTTCAAGTAAAGAATAAAATAAGAATATATTCCATAAAAAAACATGTAAGTCACACGATCATCAACACTCAAAATCTATAAAGCACATATCATACTCATGAAAACAAAGTCATGAGAAAACATTAAGTAAAGTGAGTGTATAAGAGTTATGTGAAAAACATAATCATAAAAATAGGCAATAAGGCTCAATGATGAAATTCCTTAAAAAAATATGAAAATCATCAAAATTTAATTTTCATTAAAATAATGCTAACTCCAAGGCATATGTATATTTAGTCTAAATCTAAAGGTATACATACATATCCATAAACACAAATCAGTCTAAATAAGGATTTACATGAAACACTAAATGACTCAATAGTATACATGTATATCCAATAGTTTTAAACAATTTAACATATACATGAAGCTAAAACATATTTTCATGAAAACATGCACAAAAATAGAGAATACAAGACAAAATGCATGAATCATCAAAACTAGGTTATACTAGTACATCTAATGGGTACAAATGAGCAATGAAGTACAAACATATAATAATCAATTTGTGGCTCACTAGTTGTACAAGTATTGATACAAGTTTTAATGAAAAATTACATCTAAACTGTAAACAAAATATGAAGCATAGAAATAAAACATAAATATAATCATTATTCGAATGCACATGTTTAGAGTCATGATATATATGATAGCTAAACTAAAGTGAAAACATAAAAGTAAATACATGTATGTCACAAATCTAATTATCATGGCATTTATCATAATAATCATGAAACATCAAAACATGCTAAAATCAATAATGGAAGCATGTAAACATAAATGAAAGTTAGAGGTCGTTATCAAGACCATGAGGGTACATTTCTATGTCTCCAAACCAAGGTGGTACTCCCACCAAACTTCCCTTGACAGTGATGTATCCAAAATAGTCACCTTTAAGCACGGAACGCATCCACCTCAAGGCATCAATGCTCTCACATTAAGCGAGAGCCCACACCTGCATCAAATACCATAGGGGTGGATTTTGGTGTCCAAACTCTATTGGGTCTATGGGGGTTAGCTCTTTTCCAAACCCAATTAAATTTATTTGCTAAATTTACATCATGTACTCTATCATAACAAAACTTAGTAAGGTGGCCCATACGTCCATAATGTGTACATGTGTACACATGAGCATACATAGTATTGTGTGTATGAACGTGAGGAGCATTGTATGCCGTGTATGGTGTGCATGCATAGGTGGAACTTGTTTCTTGTGAAACATGGATTCCAAACGTGTGTGGTTCAAAGCACATTGGCTCAAAGTGGAGCCCAAATAATCAACACTCTTCTTTAAAGTATTTAAATCATTTTAATCATGAAAGAAGAGGTGCATGTTGGCCCAAGGTTACAATCACCCTTGCTTAGTGTGTTTTGATGATTACAAAACATATTAGTTATTTGTACTAATATTATTTATTGTTTAAGTGTGTTTCAGGGTTCTAACTCTACTAAAAGGTTTACACCCTAAAAGAAAGTGTTTTGGACTCAAGTCAACTCAAAGTGGGCTCAAGACTCAAGTGTTGAAGACCTTGATGGTGAAAAGCCCCCTCGAAGAGCTTGTAGTATTTAGAACCAATGTAAGAATTAGAATGTTAAAGTTTGAGTGTTGGATATTGGCTCTAGGATACACACACACAATTTGGTTTTGTTAAAATGTGAGTCTTGTATTTAAGTTTTCATATTTTAAATTTGGTTTCATGCCTTAGTAGATATTTACATGACCCTAAGTTTTACAAAATAAATATCATGTTTAGATCATGTTTATATATTCCTACTAGCATGTTACTTAAGTTTGTTCAAACCCAAAACTATTTTACAAATTTTTCTATCTCAAAAAATACTGTTTTTTTCTGTTTTAGGCTGATCGGTCGACCGGCCCGGTCGACCGGCCTTTGTGCCTGGGCGTGCACGTCTGTGCACGTCCGACGGTCGACCGGGCAGTCGATCGTCTGAGAGCAGGATTGCTCTCGGGTTTTCTGGGTCGACCGTCCGGTCGACCGCCAGAGGAAGACTGAGAGCAGGTTTGCTCTCGGGTTTTCTGGGTCGACCGGCCGGTCGACCGCCAGAAGACCCGAGCCAACGGCTCTTTGACCAGCTGAGCTGGCGGTCGACCGGCCCGGTCGACCGCCAAGCCTGCTGCTGCCCAACGTCTCTTTCCTCTTTTGTGCAATTCTGAAATCTGTTTTTTAATCTGCTTTTTGGCAGACTTTTACAGGGTTTTTCAGTTTGTTTTCAGAGCAAATAAGGTCTAAATAAAATGTTTTAAACCCATTTCTCTCCCTATAAATAGAGGAGAAGACTCTCTTACTAATACCAAGAAAATTCTCAAGTTTTTCATTGTTTTCAAAAGAGAAGAAAAATTGTTTAAGCTACTCATTTCCAATTCTTTTTGAGCTTGTTTTTCAGTTGTGTTTGATAACAAACATCACTCTACAACTGAAGTTTTCTCACACACTTCTTAGAGCCAAAAATCCTTTACTCATTCTATAGGAAGTGTAAAAGAGTGAGAGTTTGTAAAAGAGTTTGGTGATCTTGTTTGTGATCACCTTGGTGACTTGTAATCTTTTTCTTCTTGTGGAGACACCTCTTCGGTAGAGGTTATTGTAAATTGGAGAGCTCGGTGCTCGGGTCTTCGGTAGACCATTGTAAGGTGTCCTCGGTGGATAGTGGAAACCCTTCACGGAGGTGAAGGCGGGGAGTAGAGCGGTGGCTCGAACCTCGAAACAAATACTTGTGTTTGCGATTGTCTTTTGCTCTTGCTCTCCATTTTGCCTTTAAATTTCTATTGCACTATATTACTTTCAATTACTTACTTGTGATCTTGTTTCTTTCTTTGTGCTATTACTTCAAGCTTGTGATACTTGTGATATATTGTGTTCATCTCACTATTCATCCATCATACTTTGCCTTGATCGATCATATCTCATACAACAAGGTTGCATTGCGCACCTCTAACCCATTCAAAGGAAATTGGGAGGAAGAAGTTCAGAACCTCTCACGGGGTATTCGGCTCTTAGTCTTGTTTTGAGAGATCGTTGCATCATTCATCATACTTAGTTTTAAAAAGAATCATTAGATTAGCAATTACACCTATTCACCCCCCCTCTAGGTGTTTTTCAATTAGTATCAGAGCTTGGACTCTAGGATTTGGCTTAACAACCTTAGAGAGATCCTAATTTTGCTAATCATTTCATTCATATTCACTTAGTAAAAATGGCCGATGGAATTAAAACCCCTCCTAAGTTTGATGGACTTAACTTTCCCATATGAAAGGTTAAGATGACCGTTTTTTTTGCAATCTCTAGGTAGTCGAGTTGCAAAGGCCGTGACCAAACCCTTTAGTGCACCCCCCGGTGATGAATCCACTTGGTCCGAAATAGAGACCAAAGAATTTGATGCCAATGCTAGGGCTCACTATGCACTACTTCAAGCCCTTAATGATGATGACATAGCTAGAGTAATTCATTGCAAGTCCGCATATGAAATTTGGACATATTTGTTAGTTACACATGAAGGGACCTCACAAGTGAAGAGGGCTAAGATTGACCTTCTTCGGTCCCAATATGAGAATTTTTGCATGCAAGAAAATGAAACCATAGATGATATGGTTACAAGATTTACAAAGATTACTAATGGACTTTCTTCTCTAGGTGATGCTATTGATAATGATCAAAGAGTTAGAAAGATCATCCGGGCTCTTCCTCCTTCATGGGAAGTAAAAGCAACAACCTTGAAGGAACTCAATGACAAGGAAGAGATGAAATTGATTGGTCTCATTGGGAACCTCAAAACCCATGAGATGGAGAGGAAAGTGAGGGAGGACATGGCTCCTTCCAAGAAGAAAACAATAGCCTTCAAAAGTCAATCATCACACTCCGACGTAGATGATGAAGAAGAAGATGACGAAGAGCTCTCACTTCTTGTCAAGAATGTTCGGAGGGTGTATAACAAGGCCAAGTTTCAAGGAAGAAGGAGATGGCAAGGAGGCAAAGAAGAAAGGAAGATTATTTACTTCAATTGTCAAAGGCCGGGACACATAGTGGCAGAGTGTCCGGATAAAGTGAAGCCCTCCACCTCAAAGAAGCCTCACAAGAAGAAGGCAATGAAAGCTACATGGGATTCCGAGAGCGAATCCGAGGAGGAGATTGATACCGCCAACATGTGCTTCATGGCTAATGAAAGCACAAGCAAGGTAACCCCTTCCACTTCTCCTAATGATGAACTTTCCATGGATGAATTAGGAGAAGCTTTTGTAGAATTATCACATAATTATGATTTCCTAAAGAAAAAGTATTTAAAAATGAAAGAGAAAAATGAATCTCTTAATCTTCAAGTCCTTCTATTTCTAAAGAAAAGGATGAATTACTTTCCACTCTTGTTTCCACTCAAAAAGATTTTGACAAGTATAAGATTTTTTGTAAAGGCAAGTCTACACAAATTGATTCTAATGAGATTACCATGCTTAAAGAAAGAATAGACTCATTGGGAATTGTTTTAAAAAATTGTGAGTTTGATAAGAAGAAGATAGAGGCCATGTTTCCTAAGAAACAAGCCCCTAAGAAAAATGTTCACCATGCTCATGCTCATGTTCATACCACACAACCTTTACATCGTGGCAAACCCCCAAAGCATGCTCACACTTCACACACACATCATGCATTCATGTATGGAAGAGTGTTCTCATGTTCACATTGTGGGCGGAAAGGACACTTAGCCAATTTTTGCTATGATAGACTAAGTGCATCTTATCATAATGTTTGGGTTCGAAACACTAACTTTCAAGGACCCAAGAAAATTTGGGTACCAAAGTCAACAATTTTGTTAAATGATATAGGTACCTTCCAAAGCCCAACGACGTAGAGGATTGTGGTATCTTGATAGTGGTTGCTCAAGGCACATGACATGGGACATCAACAACTTTGCAACCCTATCAAGATACCATGAAGGTGGCACCGTCACCTTCGGAGATGATGCCAAGGGTAAAATCATCGGTATTGGTAATGTAAAACTCGGCACATCCCCTTTAATTGAAAATGTAGTTTTAGTTGATGGCCTCAAGCATAACCTCTTGAGTGTTAGTCAACTTTGTGATAAAGGTTTTGATGTTGTTTTTGATCATGTAGTTTGTAAAGTAATTGATAGAATTTCTAATACTTGTGTGTTTTCCGGTTTTCGTGAAAGTAATGTTTATATGATAGATATGTCTAATATGTCTTGTAATATTACTTGTTTAAAAGCCCTCGATGACGACTCTTGGTTGTGGCATAGGAGATTAGGCCATATTTCATTTGACCACATATCTAGGTTAAACACAAAGGAAATGGTGAAAGGTATTCCTTGTTTGAGTTTTGAAAAGGACCGAGTTTGTGACGCATATCAATTTGGGAAACAAACTAAGTCTTCCTTCAAGTCAATTAAGGATATCATGACATCACGTCCTTTGGAGTTAATCCATATGGATCTATTTGGCCCGACACAAACCAAAAGTTTAAGTGGGAATAGATTTGCATTTGTTTTGGTTGATGACTTTTCACGGTTTACTTGGGTTTTCTTTCTTGAACACAAAAATCAAGCACTTTCATATTTTCAAACTTTTAAGAAAAGAGTTGAAAAAGAAAAAGATGTTTCAATTTTAAGAATAAGAAGTGATAGAGGAGGTGAATTCATTAACCTACCCTTTACCACTTTTTGTGAAGAACATGGAATTAAGCATGAACTTTCTTGTCCTAGAACTCCACAACAAAATGGAGTAGTTGAACGGAAAAATCGAACTCTACAAGAGATGGCTAGGACAATGCTAAGTGAATATGGTCTACCACATTATTTGTGGGCCGAGGCCGTAAATACATCATGCTATATATCAAATCGTGTTTTCTTGTGTAAAAATACTTCAAAGACTTCTTTTGAAATGTACTTTTCTAGAAAACCAAATGTTTCATATTTCAAAGTTTTTGGATGCAAATGTTTTGTTTTAAATACAAAAGATAATTTAGGAAAATTTGATGCTAAAGCTTATGAGGCAATTTTTGTTGGGTATTCTAATACAAGTAAGGCTTATAGAATCTTCAATAAATCATCTTTGACTATTGAGGAATCTATACATGTTAAGTTTGAAGAATCTAACTTGTTTGTTAAGAATGTTGTAGAAATAGATGCTTTGGATGAAGGCTTGGAGAAAGTGACCTTGGAGGATACTACTACTATGGGAGACAAGTCAAAGGATGATGAAGGAAGTGAAGCTAAAGTAGAAGAGGCTCAAGGAAATGAAAATCAAACAAATGAAGTGGAGCCTACTCAATAACTTCCAAAGGGTTGGAGATACAATCCTCATCATCCCAAGGACCTCGTCATAGGTGAAGTATCAAAAGGGGTAACCACTCGCTCTAAACTTCATGATTATTGTGGACATTATGCATTTATTTCTCATGTTGAACCCAAGAACGTCCTCGAAGCCGAGGCCGATTCATATTGGTTGCTAGCCATGCAAGAGGAACTCAATCAATTTGAGCGCAACCAAGTTTGGCACCTTGTTCCTAGGCCCCACGATAGACCAACAATTGGTACTAAGTGGATCTTTAAGAACAAGTTGGATGAATCGGGAAACGTTGTTAGGAATAAAGCTAGGTTAGTTGCCCAAGGTTACACTCAAATCGAAGGAATCGATTTTGAAGAAACCTTTGCACCCGTACCACGGCTTGAAGCCATACGGATGACACTAGCATTTGCCTCATATAAAGATTTTAAATTGTTTCAAATGGATGTTAAAAGTGCTTTTCTAAATGGTTTAATTGAAGAGGAGGTGTATGTTGAACAACCCCCCGGGTTTGTTGATCCTACACATCCGGATTTTGTATTTAAATTAGATAAAGCTCTTTATGGTTTAAAACAAGCCCTAGGGCTTGGTATGAAAGACTTTCTTCATTTTTTATTTCAAATGGTTTTAACAAAGGTAAAATTGACACAACTTTGTTTACAAAACATGTAGAAAAAGATATTCTTATTGTGTAAATTTATGTTGATGACATTATTTTTGGTTCTACTAATGAATCTCTTTGCCAAGCTTTTGAATCATGCATGAAGGATGAATTTGAAATGTCTATGATGGGGGAGCTCAACTATTTCCTTGGACTCCAAATCAAGCAAAGGACGGATGGGATCTTCATCAATCAAGCCAAGTACACAAAGGAACTCATCAAAAGGTTTGGGCTTGAAGGATCTAAAGTAAGCAAAACTCCCATGGCGACAACTACTAAGCTTGACAAGGATGAACAAGGTAAAAGTGTAGACATTAAAGTTTATCGTAGCATGATAGGTAGTTTATTATATTTGACGGCTAGTAGGCCGGATATTATGTTTTCCGTTTGTCTTTGTGCACGTTTTCAATCTTGTCCTAAAGAGTCTCACATAATTGCGGTTAAACGCATAATTAGAAACCTTAAGGGCACTATTGAAATGGGTTTGTGGTATCCGAAAATCGGCCAATTTTCAATGACGAGTTTTTCGGATGCCGACTATGCGGGTTGTAGGGTAGATAGGAAGAGCACAAGTGGAACATGTCAATTCCTAGGTAATTGTCTTGTATCTTGGTCTTCCAAAAAGCAAAATTCGGTAGCCCTTTCAACCGCCGAGGCGGAGTATGTTGCGGCCGGAGCTTGTTGTGCACAAGTTCTTTGGATGAAACAAACTCTCCTTGACTATGATTTACACTTTGATCATGTTAAAATATTTTGTGATAATACTAGTACTATTCACATGACAAAGAATGCAAATCAACATAGTAAAACCAAACACATTGACATTAGGTATCACTTTCTTAGAGATCATTATGAGAAAGGTGATATTGATATTGATTATGTTTCTACCGATTTTCAACTTGCCGATATTTTTACTAAACCTCTAGATTATGCTAGATTTTCATTTATTTGTGGTGAGTTGAATGTTTGCATTATGGATTCTTAAAGAAAAATTTCTTTTATTTTGTTTGTTTAACCCTTTTTGATGCATGACAAAAAGGGGGAGAAAAAGTATAAGTTTGTTTGTTGTTTTGTTTGTTTGTGGTGTACTACTTTGATGTATTTGAGTTTTTGACAAAACTATGTGTTTTCAATGCCTTATGTGTTTTTTCAATGCCTTATGTATTTAGCTCTTCATTGACATTTTTGATATATATCATTATTTGAGGGGGAGCTTTCCAAGTTCTTCTTCCATTTTTGTTTAAATAACCTATATGTTTTGTCATCATCAAAAAGGGGGAGATTGTTGGCCCAAGGTTACAATCACCCTTGCTTAGTGTGTTTTGATGATTACAAAACATATTAGTTATTTGTACTAATATTGTTTATTGTTTAAGTGTGTTTCAGGGTTCTAACTCTACTAAAAGGTTTACACCCTAAAAGAAAGTGTTTTGGACTCAAGTCAACTCAAAGTGGGCTCAAGACTCAAGTGTTGAAGACCTTGATGGTGAAAAGCCCCCTCGAAGAGCTTGTAGTATTTAGAACCAATATAAGAATTAGAATGTTAAAGTTTGAGTGTTGGATATTGGCTCTAGGATACACACACACAATTTGGTTTTGTTAAAATGTGAGTCTTGTATTTAAGTTTTCATGTTTTAAATTTGGTTTCATGCCTTAGTAGATATTTACATGACCCTAAGTTTTACAAAATAAATATCATGTTTAGATCATGTTTATATATTCCTACTAGCATGTTACTTAAGTTTGTTCAAACCCAAAACTATTTTACAAATTTTTCTATCTCAAAAAAATACTGTTTTTTTCCTGTTTCAGGCCGACCGGCCGACCGGCCCGGTCGACCGGCCTTTGTGCCTGGGCGTGCACGTCTGTGCACGTCCGACGGTCGACCGGGCAGTCGACCGTCTGAGAGCAGGATTGCTCTCGGGTTTTCTGGGTCGACCGTCCGGTCGACCGCCAGAGGAAAACTGAGAGCAGGTTTGCTCTCGGGTTTTCTGGGTCGACCGGCCGGTCGACCGCCAAAAGACCCGAGCCAATGGCTCTTTGACCAGCTGAGCTGGCGGTCGACCGGCCCGGTCGACCGCCAAGCCTGCTGCTGCCCAACGGCTCTTTCCTCTTTTGTGCAATTCTGAAATCTGTTTTTTGATCTGCTTTTTGGCAGACTTTTACAGGGTTTTTCAGTTTGTTTTCAGAGCAAATAAGGTCTAAATAAAATGTTTTAAACCATTTCTCTCCCTATAAATAGAGGAGAAGACTCTCTTACTAATACCAAGAAAATTCTCAAGTTTTTCATTGTTTTCAAAAGAGAAGAAAAATTGTTTAAGCTACTCATTTCCAATTCTTTTTGAGCTTGTTTTTCAGTTGTGTTTGATAACAAATATCACTCTACAACTGAAGTTTTCTCACCACACTTCTTAGAGCCAAAAATCCTTTACTCATTCTATAGGAAGTGTAAAGAGTGAGAGTTTGTAAAAGAGTTTGGTGATCTTGTTTGTGATCACCTTGGTGACTTGTAATCTTTTTCTTCTTGTGGAGACACCTCTTCGGTAGAGGTTATTGTAAGTTGGAGAGCTCGGTGCTCGGGTCTTCGGTAGACCATTGTAAGGTGTCCTCGGTGGATAGTGGAAACCCTTCACGGAGGTGAAGGCGGGGAGTAGAGCGGTGGCTCGAACCTCGAAACAAATACTTGTGTTTGCGATTGTCTTTTGCTCTTGCTCTCTATTTTGCCTTTAAATTTCTATTGCACTATATTGCTTTCAATTACTTGCTTGTGATCTTGTTTCTTTCTTTGTGCTATTACTTCAAGCTTGTGATACTTGTGATATATTGTGTTCATCTCACTATTCATCCATCATACTTTGCCTTGATCGATCATATCTCATACAACAAGGTTGCATTGCGCACCTCTAACCCATTCAAGGGGAATTGGGAGGAAGGAGTTCAGAACCTCTCACGGGGTATTCGGCTCTTAGTCTTGTTTGAGAGATCGTTGCATCATTCATCATACTTAGCTTTAAAAAGAATCATTAGATTAGCAATTACACCTATTCACCCCCCTCTAGGTGTTTTTCAGTGCATGCAATATGTATGCTAGATGATGAAGCTACACTAGCATGACAAACATGTGAATCAATATCATTTTGCAAAGTAGTATTTTTTTTGAAAACAAATCTAGCTCTTTTGAAATAGAAGAAAATTTTCTTTTTCAAAGATTCATTTTCTTTTACAATAAAATTAAGTTTTGAAGATAGAACTTCATTTTTCTTCAAAACAATGTCACAATCATTTCTATTTTTCAAACTTTCATTTTCTTTTAAAGCAAGTTCAGGTTGAGATTTCAATGAGTCCCTTTCATTAGAAATCTCTACCTTCTTTTGCAAAGATACATCAAGTTTTGAAACCAAATCCTCATTTTCTTTGGTTAATTTTAAAGTTTTCTTTTTCAAAACTTTATATTTTTCAAAGAGGTTCTCACAAATAATAGATAGCTCTTCATCAATGCAACAGGATCAACATAATCATCACAAGAAGAACTAGCACTATCTAGTTGAGTATCCGAATGTACCTCAAGGGAGTCATTCCCTTGGACCATGAAGCAACGTTGGTCGGATTCTTCTCCACTTGATTCCTTCTCCACTTGGATTGGCAATTGAAGCTTTGGAGAGATCAAGATGTTTCACACTGCAAAGGCAGAATCACAATGAGAAACTATCTTTAAATATTCTTTGCTAAGTGATTTTCTGAGTGCCTCTAGGGCTAGTGCATTGACCTCTAAATGCTTGCTATTACTAAGGTAGGATTCCTTGGTAATGGCAAGGTAAACTTTAAAACCTATGGCTTTTAAATGCCAACTCATCCTAACCTTTCATATATCAATTTTAGAGATATCAAACATGGGAGGGTTATCCATGAGAGCAAACTATATGTGTGCAAATGCAAATGATAGATTAGCTAATCAAGATCTCACTCCTAGGTGGTTAAACCTAATATTAGGAGCGTAGACTCTGATACCAATTAAAAGTACACCTAGAGGGGGGTGAATAGGTGTACGGCTAATCTAATGACAAATAATGCGAAATTTAAAACTAAATGCAGCACACTGAGTGTAACCAAAGAGTGTAGCTGAATTCCCGGTGAAGGGCTCTGCACTATCTCCTCTTGATTCCTCTAAATAAGAGTTGAGGTGCTATATGAAGCTCTCTTGGTTAAACACAAGTATGGGCACACAATCAAACCCAGCATGTATATATGATATGACAATAAGATGCAATGCACAATGTAAGAGAGAGGGAGAGAGTTAGAGAAAGTGGATCAAGCGCAAACACCGAGATATGTTTCGAGGTTCGAGCACACAGCTCTACGTCCCCGCCTTCACACAGAAGGATTTCTACTAACTCGTCCACACAGGACTTCTCACACAGGGAACCTCCACTGAGGATTTGGGTAAGTACAACCGGGAGTACACAACTCCTCTCTTCAACAAATACAACCTCTCACTAGAGGCAAGGCACAACTCAAATCACCTCTATACTTAGAGGGATAGGCACTTAGCCAAACAAAGATCACCTCACACTTAGGGATTCCAACTCAATCACCTCTCACTAGAGGGATGCAAACACCACTTCCACAACCACCTCTCACTAAAGGGATATCAACACAATCACCTCTCACTAGAGGGATATCACAAAGTATGGAAGGTAATAACACTTGGTGGTCTCTCTCAACCACAAACCAATTCTTTCTTACAAAATAATGATCCTATAGATAGGATAGATAGATAAGCTCAAGTGTGAGAAAATAAAGTATTTTGAACAAAGAAAATCACTTGAGAAAATCTCCAAATAGATACAGAATTTTAAATCAAAAACCAATTCCCAAAAGACTCTATTTTCTTTGAAATTTCAACACTTTAAAAACAAATAAAGATTAAAACTTTTGAACCCAAAAACTTTTGCTAAAAAACACTTAAGAAATGTGAAAATTTTCTGTCTTAAAATCTTGTTCAAATCAGCAAAGGATATGGGGTATTTATAGCCCTAATCCAAATCTGCCCGTTGGCAGCAGGAAACGGCAAATTTGCCCTTCCGGTCGACCGCCCGGTCGACCGGCCCAACGGTCAGATTTCTGACCGTTGTGCCTCCGATCGACCGGGACTGGATACAGAGAGCAGCAGCTCTCTGCTGGTCCACCGGGGCCATTTTCAGAGAGCAGAGCTCTCTGGACGGTCGACCGGCCCACCAGCCCTGGCTGCGTGCACGTTCTGTGCACGTCGGTCGACTGACTTCTGCCTCGGTCGACCAGTCCGGTCGACCGGCAGACAGCCTGGTCCAACTAATTACGGATTTAAAACTTGTCTTTTGGCTACTAAAAAATTCCATAAATACATATAAATTCCACAAATATCAGTTCATATTATATCTTTAAAATACAAATATGTGTGACAAAAATTCAACACATATTTCAGACAATTTGAACCATTTTTGTGAGATTGAAAATTTGCCTTAAACCAAAATCCTGTTGGCCCAATGGCCTAACACCCTAGTTTTGATGATGATCAACTCATGAAGTTATGTTTACTAATGATCTTGTGTTTAAATAGTGACAGATTCATTATCAAGATCTTAGTAGGTGCATAGCTCAACAAAGGATAAAATGTCAAGATTTGGAGCTAGCACGGTGTGATCCAAGGAGCTTTTGGATCAAGCTTGGACCAAGTCAAGAAGATGAGAAGCCTTCAAGTGAAGACTTCAAGAAGATGAAGACTTGTGTCTTGGTATAAGATTTTGTTTTTGTTTTAGAGTAAAATGTAAAGGATAGAGTAGTTGGTGGATTGCTCAAGTATACCATGCACACACACTCTTGATTTAGTTTTGTTTTACAAAAGATTTTCTAGTTTAAGAAAATACATGTTTGGATTTTGGTTTTCATGTTTACATATCTTTTTAACCAAAACCAAGTTTAGAGCTTAATGTCAAAAACTTAGATATTTCATCTTATTTGTGTAGTGGATCATATCCATACACACTATGCTTTAATGAGTTCAAAATATCTAGTTTTTATTTGAAGATGTTTTGGAAAAACAAAGTTTAGAAAATATTGTTTTGAAAAAAACAGTTTTTATCATGAGCCAAATATTTCCATATTACAAAAATAGTCCAATCTTTATAACATGCCTTGATTTTGTGCAAGCATGTTTGTTTATCAAAGTATATTGGTTAAACTATTTTTGTAGATTTTTAAGTATTTTATGAGATTTTATTTGAGCCAAAAAGACTAACTTTTTGATCCCAGAAAACTGTTTCAGGCTTCAGCAAGTCGACTATATAGTCGACTAATCCTGGAGTCGGCCGACCGGACCGGTCGACCGACGTGCACAAACGTGCACGCCTTTGTGTACTGGAGGACGGCCGACCGTGCCGGTCGACCGCTCCAGAGAGCAGAGCTCTCTGGAAAGTTCGGCCGACTGTACGGGTCGACCGACAGAGAGTTAGACTCTCAGCTCTAGTGGGTCGGTCGACCCAGGCGGTCGACCGTGGCTCCGACGGTCTGATTTCTGACCGTTGGCGGTCGACCGCACGGGTCGACCGGCAGCTCTGACAGACCCCAACGGCTATATTTTTCTGGCCTATAAATTTGGGGGTTTGGTCATTGTTTTGAGCCAAGATTTTAGGAGAGCTTTGAGCCAGTTTTTCTCACTCCATTAAAAGAGTTTTCTCCACATATTTGAGAGCTAATATTTCCAATCAAAAGGAAAGATTTTATCAAGAGTGTTAAAGAGATTTTCTTGAGTTTTCACCATAGCTTTCATCCTTGTTTTCTCACACCAACACTTGAGCATCCATTGAGCTATTCATCTTATAGGAGTATTGTAGTGAGAGTTTTTTATTGGTGATCAAAGTGTTTAGATCACCAAAGATCTTTTCTTTGTTCTTTGAGGAGACGGGCAAGTGTGCTCGTCGTTGTTTTGAGTTTGGTTGCGGACTCGGTGGTTTGAGGTGCGGCCTCGGCGAGCTAGTGAGCTTGCGGTGTGTACGGGACTAGGGAGTCTGAGGGCTTGTAGGTGTTGTGGCACCAAGGAGAGATCCATTGGGATCTTGCATAGTGGAAATCCTTCGTGTGTCGAAGGCGGGGATGTAGAGCAAGTGTGCTCGAACCTCGAAACATACCCTTGTGTTTGCGGTTGCTCACTCTCTCTCTCTTTGTCTCTTTTATATCTTGCATTCAATTATTGTCTTTACATTTACATGCTTGATATATTGTGCTCATATTGATATATTGCTTGGGATTGTTTGCTAACACTTGCTAACAGATTGAGCCAATTTCAGTTTCAGATATTATTTTTCAATATTTTAGATTTTTAATTTTGAAAAATCTCTATAGCCAGCCGATACCGATAATTGGCTCTCCGATAATTGATACCGATATTGTGTCTTAGAATCGTATTTTTTACGTTAGGGTAATTTTGGAAATTTTTCTGAATTTATGAAAAATCTGGCTAAATCAGTGTCGCCTAGTACCGGCGGAACTTTTAGGATTTTTAGTTTACAAAGTAGACAAAATTTTTTCAAACTATTTTCATATTATGTCTCAGGATAATATTCTCTATTTTATATAATTTTTGGGAACTGCTCGGAACTAGTCAATTTTTGACCCAATTAAAATATTTATTAAATAATATTAAATAAATTTACTTCTTCTTTTCTTTTTCTCCATATTTCTGGATCCCTCCCCCACTGACATAGCACCGCCTTAGCCCTTCTCTCTCTCCCATTAAGAATCTCTCTCTCTTTTAATTCCCTCCCTCTTTCTTCCCCCCACTCTTTTTCACTGTATCTCTCCCCTCACTCTCTCTATTCTCAGCATAGGAGGCCAGATCATCGCCGGCCTTGCCGCCGACAGGTAGTCGCGCCACTGCTGGCCGGCGCCCCCAGCCAACGCCACCGCCCCCCAACTGCGCCACCCCCTTCTTCTTTCTCATCATCCTCCTTCTCCTCCTCCTTCTCCTTTTTCTTCATGTTCCTTTTCTTCTGCTTCTTGTTCTCCTCCTCCTCCTCCTCCTCCTTTCTTCTTCTTCTTCTTCTTCTCCTCTCTCTCTCTCACTCTGTGACCGCCATCGGCGGCTAGACCCGCCGCTGACAGGTTTCGTTCGCCGCTAGCCAGCTAAGCTGGCCGGCCGCAGCGCGCGCAGCAGCAAAGTCTCTACTGCTGCCGCCGTTGTTGTTATGGCTTCACAACCCTTAACGGGTCGTGAACCCAAACCCGAATCCAAACCCATTTAACCCATAAACTCACTAACCAATTTACCCAATTCCTTAAGTTAATTGGGTCGGGTTATTGGATCTAAACCCAACCCATTGAGCAACCTTAACCCGCATCTAAAACTATATAAGGTAAATTTACTGAAAAACCCCTGTTAATGCGTACCATTTGCATTTTACGATATGTATTACATATTTAACCCGTTTGTATTGTTTCTAGTGTTCGGGCGGTATCTGGAGCCTCCAGAGTCCGATTTGGATTATCCTGGAACCGTTGCGATCGTGGGAAAGAGAGCTACCTTTCCATGGCCAGTTTGTGAGTGTTTTCATTTTATAAATGATATTTATTCATGTTTAATAAATTGAGTGATTGCTTTAGTTAATAAATCATGGATGTGGGTAAATCACTATAAATATTAATTAATAACTTAATTATAGAGAAGTCATGTCTTGTAATAAGAATATGCATGATATTTTAGTAAGCATAAACAATAAAATAATACCTTCATCTGCTTCATGATTTAATAAAAATTGAAGTGATAGATGATTAATTAGAGGAATTTCATTTTAATAAATACTGTAAGAATTATTATCTATTCCACATGTTTTAGTTATATCTATCACATCACTGGACATTGTCACTTCATGGATATCTATTAGGGTTACGCAATACTGCTACATGTACACTGATACACGTGTACTTCATTATACCTGGCATTGTCACTAATATACTGTTACTATTACCGACCCGCCGATACACTGGACACTATTATTGCATGTACTTGAGGACATATGACACCGATCATGTATTGCACTGGTATTGTTATTATAATCATATGTCACTGTTGCATAGACTCACCTGTGTGTATGTGATGATTGTCTTTGTATTCCCGTTACATTGACCACTGTTCATGTCACATGGATTATTATTACATGAGTAGTCCTGTATTCCCATTTCCTGTTACTGGACATGTGAGCTGTTGATGTGCGATGTGTGGAACTAAGTGCCACGTGAATCCAAACTATGGGGGCCGCATCTAGAATCCCACATCTATTATTTCTCGTTTCTCGTTATCTTGTTTCATGCTATCAACAAAACTCATGTCATGTTATCGTGTTACAAGTACCATGCACTCTACTTATTCTTGATACACTGTGTAAATTAAATATAATAAATATAACTCGGGGATGGGGCATTATTTATTATATAACTGGATACTAATGTAGACATGACCCGTTGATAACATGCTAGGTAGTGATGGTATTAAAATATGACATTTTTATATTTCTACTGATTCTTAATTCCTATTTTACGGTATCACTGATACATAAACATGTATTATATATTATTATCGTGCCTGTATTATTATAGTACATATTACTGCTTTCTTTATTTTATCACTCACTAGGTCGCTTTCTGACGACCCTAGGTTTGCGTACCCAGGTTGGAGATCCGAGATGCTGCTGTACCAGATATTTTCTGAGATTCTTTTGAGACCGTCACCCTTTCCAATTCATAGGTATCCTTGTGATTTATTTCTGTTATCTTATTTATCCCTATTTTCATATCTGTTATGATCACTGACCTCTTTTGCAGGTAATCTTATACTTATTTATACTGGATTTATGGTATATCTTATATTTATTCCCTGTACTGAGGCTTAGCGTATATACGTGAGGGTATCTCTGCTCTGCGTATATACGTCGCCGTAGCGTCCCGTACCCGTGGGATCAGGGCGTTACAGTTAATATCAATCCCAAAGACCTTTTATATAGGTTTTAGAAAAATACCTTTAGAATTGTTTATCTGGTCTGAAAGGGAAGAAATTGACCCTAGAAATTCAACTCTCCACGTTTTTAAAAAAACATGGCAAAATACAGATTTGAAATTCTGGCCGTCACTGTGAATTTGGCAATCTATCGGTCGACCGCCCGGTTGATCGGCCAGTTTAAAAAATGTGACAGTTGGCTGGCGGTCGACCGTGTCTAACCGAGACCAACATATTTACAGTGGGTCGTCGACTGCAAAAGGGGATCGGTCGACCGGGATTGTGCACAACATGCACACTCCAATTGCCAGAGGTTCGATCGACCGTGCGGTCGACTGTTCTGGCCTGTAATAGGCACGATCGACCGGCCGGTCGACCGACCTAGGCAAAAATAAGGTCAATGTCAGTTTTGAAATTCAAGAAAAATTTTATATAATTTTTGTATGATTTTTAGAAGAGAGAATACATGTATAACAATGAGATACAAGTTCTAAACTGAGATATAAACTTTTAAGAAAATATGGAATAAGTATTAAAACCAAACATGTCAAAAATAAACCATACTTTGCAAAACGTGCATTTTTCTGTATGTATATCTTTGAACCTGAAATCTATATTTCACTTTTTAACAAACTAGATTTTTACAAGGTTTTAATCGACTGTAAGAATCTTCAAGCGGACATCTCTGATAGCGACGTTTGAGTGTTTTGAGCTGCAATTCGTACTTGATTACCCTTGAGTCATCAACACATTTCTATAAATGAAGAAGCCTGTTCGATCTTCTATGAACCCTGAAACACACTCTTGAACTTGATTAGTACCAAATAACTCCATATGCTTTGTTATCGTCAAAATACAAAACCGTGGATTGTAACCTTTGGACCAACAGTGCAGACAAAGGGGGACGGTGCAGCCGCTGGTGGGTTCCGGCGGCACTCCGACGATGGCCGCAGTGGAAGGGGAGATGCTCACGGCGGAGGAAAATCAGTGGATGGGGGACTTGGTTGTTAGGGGGAGGGGTCTGGCTTAGAGGTGGAGCCGTGGGCTTGGCCAGGGTATATGCCGCATGGGGCTTGGCCGACCATGGGGTTGAGGGAGCTAGAGGAGGTCGCCGGCGCAGGTGGGGCGCAGGAGATGGTGGTCGGAGAGGGATAAAGATGTGGGATTAGGTTTAGGAGAAGATTAGGGTTAGGATAAAAGAGATTATATATAAGGAGATGGGTATGGGTTGCGATAATGTGTATGAGTTTAAAGGGTTATTGGTTTTTAGGTAATGGGTTATAGGTGTTTTGGTTTGGATTATGGGCTATTGGATATGGGTAACGGGTTAGGGGATAAGAGAGAGAGATAAGAAACATAATAGTAATAATAATAATAGTCATAATAATAATTAGCAATAACAATAATAATAACAACAATATATCAATAATAATAATAACACTAATAATTATAATAATAATTAATAATCATAATGAAATAATAATAATAACAATTAATACTAAATATAGTAATTAATAATAATATCAATAATAATTAATTAACAACAACAAAACTTAGGGTACATGATATAATAACAGATAATAATAATAGTAATGATAATCATAATGAAACGATAAAAATAATAATAACAACTACCATTAATAATACTTATTAATATAATGATAACTTATAAGTTAATACCTAATGTTAAATAATTAGTAGTAATATTAATTAATATTGATCATAAGAAAATAACAATTATTAATAATAATCTAATGAAATAGTAATTTAATGTCCAATACAAATTTAGTAAATAAATATTAATAATAAGAATCACAATTTAGAGATAATAGAATTAGTAGTTATTACTAATAATGATTAAGACATATATATGTAACAAAAATGAAAATTATGAGATATAAAATAAATTAATAAATAATAATAAAATAATAAGTAAAACAAAAATACTTATTTAGAAAAATAAAAATATATTATTAACTAGGGATATTACACATGATTCAAATCCAAAATTTTGTTACCCAGTCCATCGATAGGTTAGAAGTACAAATGAGTCAATTGGTATAGGAATGAGAAAATCTCTCCCTTATCAATCTTTGGCCAATCCTGATATCTTTAACCCTATTGATTTGACTGAAAATCATGTTATTTTGGAAACCAAGATTACTTTAATCATATCCATTTAAACTTGACCAATATCAAAGTATTGAGAACCGCATGGACATTTTGGCAAGTTATCTCTTTCATGAAATTGAACTTGAGTATAAATGTGATCCCGAACCTCAACTTAGTACTTCAATTTCACTTCTTGACTCAATGTTGACTCTGATATTTTTATCCAACAATAATTACTTTTCAGAGTCAGTATTGAATCTTGTACCCGTACATCGTGAAATTGAATTACCAATCTTTCAAAACCACATTCCGTTGATGGGGGAAGTGTGAAACCTCAATATTTTGGTTTGGAATCAAATTTTGAACTAATTTTGACCCCTGAACCTTTATTTGATTTCAGTCAATTTTCTAAGTCGATATTAGTTTTTATACCTTTTGAGCCCAAATAAATCATCTTGCATAATCACACTCAATTTTCGGATAAAGGTGTAGAACTAAATGACTTAGAAATTATTTTTCAAAATTGAAAATTTGGTGGGGTTAATTTTCTAAATATTCTTATATTTCTTCTATGAATTATTGGGTTATATTAGGAGAGAGATCACTGGTGGGTTCCTACAAATTCCACATTTTTTGAATTGGACTGCATTTCATGCACAAATCAGAGCTCCACCAGAGCCACTATCCTAAGGTGAATTTTCCTTCCCTCTTTATTTTCGTGCTTATATACATTCACGATGTATTGAGGAATGCATGAGATAAGTGTGGGGGAGAATTTACTAATGTAGATTTTTTCGAATATCTTTCTTTTCACTTTCTTTAGGATATTCTTAGAATTTTCTTTTTTGTATAGGATTTTTCTTTTCTTAACAAACTTTTTGACAAAAGAGATAAAATTAATCCATTGTTTAGAAAATTAAGTTGATTTTAGGAATTAAGGATGCCTTAATTATGATTTCTTAATTTGAACCAAAATAAGAGGTATTGTTGGATTTTTAGGTTAAGTAAGAAAGATTGAAAAGATAATTTGATTTTAAATTTTTTGATTTAGAGATATATGTACTTATACATTGAGAAATTAAAATAAAAACTTAAATACCCTTATAAAAATATTATAAAAATACTTGGCCACTAATTAAGCTGATTAATTGTGCCTTAAGAAGTATAATTAGTCACGCCTAACAGTGGTCAAAACAAATAATCCCTTTAGTTTTGTGGCCTTATTTACTCGACTCCTTAAATCCGAGAGATGTTTTCCCAACTGGTACCCTAAGACCGTCTGGTCTGGGAGTCATCGATTAAGAGCTCGCTACCGGGGTAGACTAGAAAGTCTAATAAAACCAAAGAAAAAAAATATATATATCAATAAATAAATGGTATCATAGTCCAAGTTATATCCCAAAAATATACAAGTGCGTATTATTTAAGTTTTATGAAAGATCAAATAATTAATTTAATCTTGATTTCTTAACCTTAATTGATAACAAGTCCTTACATGAAGACTCAAATTAGGGATGAATAGTTTCATTTAACTTAAAACCGTAGATCACTTAATATTTACAAAAACATTTCATAATTTTTCTCTCTTTCAAAATGTGTTTTCAAAAATAATAATATTTGTTATCTTTCTTTATGGATTTTGTGGGTGTAATTCATTAAAAATCTCAGGAGACTATAACTCCTCCTCTAGGGAAAATTTAAAGGTTTAAAGGCTTATTGCACACGCTCAGTGCAATCGCGTCATCTGCGAAAGTCGTGAAATAAAAATCTTAGTTCAGCTTTTAGTTTTTCTTGTTTTACTCGGGACGAGCAAAAGATAAGTGTAGAGGTGTGATTAGTCGTCAATTTTGCATTATATCATCACATTTTAAAGGCCAATTTTGAAAGTACACCTAGAGGGGGGTGATTAGGTGTATGGCTAATCTAGTGACAAATGATGCGGAATTAATAACAAACACTTAGTGTAACCAAAGAGTGTAGCCGAATTCCCGGTGAATGGCTCTGGACTATCTCCTCTAAATTCCTCTAAATAAGAGTTGATGTGCTATGTAAAACTCTCCTGGTTCAACAGAAGTGAGGCACACAAACAATACCAAACATATAAGTTTGATATGAATAATATAAAATAATGCAAGACACAATATAAGAGAGAGTTAGAGATAGTAGATCAATCGCAAACAACAAGATATGTTTCGAGGTTTGAGCCACTGCTCTACGTCCCTGCCTTCACACAGAAGGATTTTTACTATATCTTCCACACAGGACTTCCCACACAGGGAACCTCCACTGAGGATTTGGGTAAATACAAGTAGGAGAACACAACTCCTCTCTCCAACAAATACAACATCTACACAAGAGGCAAGACACAACAACAATCACCTCTACACTTAGAGGGATGGGCACTTAGCCAAACAACAATCACCTCAGGCTCAAAGCAAACACTCCAACCACAACCACCTCTACAGTTAGAGGGATACCATCACAACCTTCACACACCTCTACACCAGAGGGAACTCAAATAAAAGAAGGTCTACAACTCTTGGTGGTCTCACTAAATCACAAACAAATTTTCTCACTAAGCAAGATCCTAATAGATAGGATAGATATATAGCTCAAGTATGAGAAAATAAAGAGTTTGAAAAACAAATCACAAAGAAAAACTCTTGAGAAAAACTCTAGATTGAAATATAAATGAAGATCAAAACTAATTCCCAAAGACTCTCCTTTTCTTTGAATTTTCCAACCCTTTAAAACAAATTAAGATAAAATTTTTAAGCCCAAAAATTCTTTGAAAACTTCTTGCTAAAACACTTATAAAGATGGGAAAATTTTCCCATTCAAATTCTTAATGAAATCAGCCAAGGAGGGGGCTATTTATAACCCTCCAAAAATCTGCCCGTTGGCAGCCAAGAAAGAGCAGAAATGCCTTTCCGATCGGCCGCCCAGTCGATCGGCCAACGGTCATTTTTATGACCGTTGTGCCTCCGGCCGACCGCCCGATCGACTGAGGTCTGGATACAGAGAGCAGATGCTCTCTGCCAGTCGACCGGGGCCAGATTCAGAGAGCAAAGCTCTTTGGCGGTCGACCACCCGGTCGACCGGCCCACCAGCCTACGCTGTCGTGCACGTTTGTGCACGTCGGTCGACCGGACCGATCGACCGTCCGGTCGACCGGCAGAAGGCCAGGTCAAATAATAATAGGGATTAAAAACTTGTCTTTTTACCTTCAATTAAATCGCATAAAATCACATAAATTTCATAAAAATAAGTTCTTTTAAGATCTTTGAAATACAAATATGTGTGACTAAAATTCAATACATATTACACACTATTTGAATCATTTTTGTGATATTGAAATTTGGCCTTTAAACGAAAACCGTATTTTCTAAAACCATACTTTGAAATGGAAAACCGTTTTCTCCAAAACTCATGTAAATACAAAAACATGATATTGAGACAATTTTGAAGCATGTTGCATATGGATAGAATCCAATATACATAAAGGATATATATATATATATATATATATATATATATATATATATATATATATATATATATATATATATATATATATATATATATATATATATATATATATATATGTTTTTGACATGAAATCCAAAACCGATTAAACCGAAAACCAAAACCAATAACTTTTAAACTTGTGTGTGTTTGTGAACTTGAGTATATCAACACTATCTAAACTTTACACAAGATCTAAACGTAAACTATACACAAACCGAGGTCTTCTTATAGAACTCCTTCTCTAAGTAGATTCGATCCAAACGCGATCCAAGGAGCTTGACTCCAACCGAGTACTAGATGCGATCTTGACGCTTGAGTTCTTGACTCTACATGTGAAAGCTTCAAAACTCCTTTGTTGAAACTAAACACCTACTAAAATCTTGATCAAATATCTGAAATTAAATATCACAAGAATATTAGTAAACTATAACTACATGAGTTAATCATCATCAAAACTAGAGTGATGGGCCTCGTGACCAACAATCTTCCCCTTTTTGATGATGACAAAACTCATGAAGTTATATATGCATGGATTAAAGTTAAGCTTCATAGAAGCTCCCCCTTAACTCATGCATAGCTCTAAATAATAAAGATATTCAGTGTATGCAAAAAACGAATAACACATATATGCATAAATGAAGAATGCTTTTTGCATAAACAAAACATATATGCTCTGATATTAATTGAAAATTAAACATGCATATAAATGACATAAATATGCATATATAAAACTCTCAAAATTCTTCTTCCCCTTTTTGTATAAAACAAGAAAATGAAATATGCATATATAAAACTCCAAATTTCTCTCCCCTTTTTGTCAAATCATCAATAAAGGGACATAAATAAACTCAAAAAAAATTTCTCCTTTTTTGTCAAATCAAACAAGAAGGATGTATATGTGATATACATTCATGAAGAGGAGAGGCGTAAAGTTAACTTACTCTGCATACATGCATTACTTGAAAAAGAGATGACTAAACCCTAATTACATAACGCATAATATACAATGTATAAAAAGAGATGTGAGGCTCCCTCTACATATATGCAAGACATAGAGAAGAGAGGTCAAGCTCTTCAATATGAGATACACTCAACATGAATCTTTATATAGAGAAGATGTTAAGCTTCCCTTGCATATAAGCAATACATATCAAAACAATATGATACCAATTGAAAAATATATCAATTTATGATGAAGGTATACATCAAAACATTATGATACCAATTTATGATACCACTTGAAAATAAACAAAACATTTTTGAGATACCAATTGAAAGTAAACAAAATTTTAAGATACTAAAAGATACTAACTGAAAATATCTTGATACCAATTTAAAATGTCTTGTAAATTTTGATATCAATAGAAAATGAACCATAGTATTTTTTGATACTAATTGAAATATATATATATATATATATATATATATATATATATATATATATATATATATATATATATATATATATATATATATATATATATAGGAAATCTTGATACGAATTGAAAGTAACAACGAATTTAAAGTAAAAAACCAAATTGTTTTAGGTAAACATAACTCATATCAATATAGATACCAATTTAAAATGAAACATGATACCAATATTGAAAATGTTAGCATATACCAAAATAAAGTATTTTTCATCATAAAGAATTGGAGTAGATACCAATTGAAAATAAAATCGATTGAAAGATACCAATTGAAAGATAAAACATGAATTTTCTCCCCCTTTATGAAATACTAATAAAATAATGCATAAGCTTGTATAAGATACCAATTAAAAATAATTGACATTAAGGAGTAAATCAAGCTTAGTATAAACATAATTTGTGCTTTAAGATATAAAGATATAGTAAGCACAATCAATCACATATATATGTATGATAATGTAAATACCAGTCGAAATTGATACTATTTGAAGTTTGAAGCATACATATATAGAAAACACAAATATGAGTATACAAAAATATCAATTGTGATACCAGTTGAAAATACAATGAGAATGAAGTGTATAACTCATAATTACCTCCATTTTATGCACAAGTTTAAATAGATTTTCAATTTTAGCGTACAAGGTATGGTCACCCATCCAGCTGCCCTTGGAGGGAAGGGTTTTCAAAAATATGAATTTGGAAATAATTTTAGTATAATTGAAAACTCTTCCAAAATGAAGAAATACGCAACTAATTTTATGATAATCTTAAAAACTAGTACGAAGTTCTTCAAGTAAGGAATAAAACAAGTATATATCCATGAAAACATGAAAATCACTCAACAATTGACACTCAAAGTATATAAAGCACATATAAAGCTCATGAAAACAAAAATCATGAGTAAACAAGAATAATGTAAGTGCAATAGTCATGTAATTAACAAAATCATGAAAATAGGCGATGAAGCTTAATATAAAATTAAAAGAATATGGAAATTATAGAAAATTTAATTTTCATCATAATAATTCCAACTTCAAGGCATATATATGTTTTGTCAAAAACTAAAGGTATACATACATATCCCTAAACTCAAATGAGTCCACAAAGAATTTTGCATAAAAAGCAAACGACTCAAGGGTATATATGTATATCTAAAGTTTTAACCAAAATTTACATATACATGAAACTAGACATATTAAAATGAAAACAAGTACAAAATTGAAAATACAAGTTGAAATGAAAGAATCATCAAAACTAGGCTATACTAGTATATCTAATGGGTACAAATGAGCAATTAGGCACAAATATATAAGAATCAAATGTGGCTCATTAGTTGTACAAGTATATACACAACTTTTAATGAAAAACTATATCTAAACATGTAATCAAAACATGAAGTGTAAAAAAATTATAAACATAAACCAATATGATCATTAGGCTAAATGCACATGTTTTAGAGCTATGTATACACAATAACTAAACTAAAGTGAGAACACAAAAGTAATGGCCCCTATAAACATGGGTGCATCTCAAATACTATATATGTATATCACAAGTCTAATTATCATGGCATTTAACATAATAATCATGAAAAATCAAAACATGCTAAAAATCAATAATATGAAAACATGTGCACTAAATGGGAGTTAGAGATAGTTACCAAAACTATTAGAGCTAATCTCTAGATCTCCAAACCATGGTGGTCCTTCCATCAAACTTTCCTTGAAAGTGATGCATCTAAAAGTGTCGCAATATAGCTCGGAATGCATTCACCTTAAGGCACCAATGTGCTCACGTCAAGCGAGAGTCCACACCTACATCAAATAAAATAGGAGTGACTTTTGGTACCCATACTCTATTAGGTCCATGGGGGTTAGCACCTTTCCTAACCCAAACAAATTTATTTGTAAAATTTACATTATGTTCTCTATCATAACAAAATTTTGCAAGGTGGCCCTTATGTCCACAATGTGTACAAGTGTACACAAAAGCATACCTAGTGTCATGTGTGTGAACTGAGAAGCATGTGTATGCCTTGGTTTGTGTGCATGCAAAGGAGGAGCATGTCTCTTGCGAAACATGGATTCCAACCGTGTGTGGTTCATGGCACATTGGCTCAACGTGGAGCCCAAACAATCAACACTCTTTTTTAACATATTTATATAATTTTCAATAATAGAAGAAGAGGTGGAGCAAGCAACATATTTGTTAATAGAAGATGAATTTATAGTAGTGTGACAAACATGTGAATCAATATCATTTTTCAAATATTTATTTTCATTAGAAATCAAATCCAATTCTTTTGAAATAGAAGCAATTTTATTTTTTAAAGATTGGTTTTCTTTTACAACAAAATCAAGTTTTGAAGATAGAACCTCATTTTTCTTCGAAACTTCATCACAATTATTTTTTACTTTTAAGATTTTGTTTTCATTTAAGACAAGATCAAGTTAGGATTTCAACGAGTCCCTTTCATTAGAAATCTCATCCCTCTCTTACAAAGTCATGTTAAGTTTTGAAAATAAATCCTTATTTTCTTCTTTTATTTTAAGATTTTTCCTTTTCAAAAGTTGATATTTTCTAATAGGTTTTCACAAACAATAGATAGTTCTTCATTAAGAGCATCAACATTAACATAATCATCACTAGCAGAACTAACACAATCATCTAGATGGGTATCCGAGTTTACCTCAAGAGAGTCATTTCCTTGGACTATGTAGCAATGTTGGTCGGACTCATCTCCACTAGATTTCTCCTCCACATAGTTTGACGTTTGAAGCTTTGGAGAGGTCACAGTATTCTACACTGCAAAAGCGGAATAACATTGAGAAACCATAAAAAAATATTCTTTACTTAGTGTGTTTCCAAGTGCCTCTAGGGCTCGTGCATTGGCCTCTATATGCTTGTCATTATCAAGATAAGATTTCTTGGTAGTGGTAAGGTAAACATGCATTCCTAGGGTTTTTAGATACATACTCATCTTAATCTTCTATACATTTATGTTAGAAACATCAAACATAGGAGGGGTCATGAAGTCCATGAGTGTGTGTAAACCAATAAGTGTGCAAATGCAAATCTAGATTAGCTAGCCAAGATCTCTCTCCTAGGTGGTTAAACCTAATATCAGGAGCGTAGGCTCTAATACGAATTGAAAGTAAACCTAGAGGGGGGTGAATAGGTGTATAGCTAATCTAGTGACATATGATGCGGAATTTAAAACAAATTGCAACACACTTAGTGTAACCAAAGAGTGTAGCCGAATTCCCGGTGAAGGGTTCTGGATTATCTCCTCTAAATTTCTCTAAATAAGAGTTAAGGTGCTCTGTAAAGCTCTCTTGGTTCAACACAAGTGAGGCACACAAACAATACCAAGGATGTAAGTTCGATATGAACAATATGAAATAATACAAGGCACAATATAAGAGAGAGCGTTAGAGATAATGGATCAATCGCAAACAACAATATATGTTTCATGGTTCGAGCTACTGCTCTACGTCCCCGCCTTTACACAAAAGGATTTTCACTATATCGTCCACATAGGACTTCCCACACAGGGAACCACCACTGAGGATTTGGATAAATACAACTAGGAGTACACAACTCCTCTCCTCAACAAACACAACATCTACACAAGAGGCAAGGCACAACAACAATCACCTCTACACTTAGAGGGATGGGCACTTAGCCAAATGACAATTACCTCTCACTAGAGGGATAAGGTTCAAAGCCAATACTCCAACCACAATCACCTTTACACTTAGAGGGATACCAACACAACCTCCACACTCACCTCTACACAAGAGGGAACTCAAATAAAAGAAGGTTTACAACTCTTGGTGGTCTCACTAAACCACAGAAAAATTTCTCACCAAATAAGATCCTAATAGATAGGATAGATAGATAGCTCAAGTGTGAGAAAATAAAGAGTTTGAAAAATAAATCACAAAGAAAAACTCTTGAGAAAAACTCTAGATTGAAATATAAATGAAGATCAAAACCAATTCGCAAAGACTCTCCTTTTCTTTGAATTTTTCAACCCTTTAAAACAAATAAAGATAAAATCTTTAAGCCCAAAAACTCTTTGAAAACTTCTTGCTAAAACACTTTTAAAGATGGAAAAATTTACTCTTTAAATTCTTGATGAAATCAGCCATGGAGGGGGCTATTTATAACCCTCCAAAAATCTGCCCGTTGGCAGCCAGGAAAGGGTAGAAATGCCCTTCCGATCGACGGCCCGGTTGACAGGCCAACGATCATTTTTATGACCATTGTGCCTCCGGTCGACCGAGGTCTGGATACAGAGAGCAGACGCTCTCTGCCGGTCAACCGGGGCTAGATCCAGAGAGCAGAGCTCTCTGGCGGTCGACCGACCCGGTCGACTGGCCCACCAGCCTACACTGTTGTGCACATTTGTGCACGTCGGTCGACCAGACCGGTCGACCGGCAGAACGCCAGGTCAAACAATAATAGGGATTAAAACTTGTCTTTTTACCTTCAATTAAATCCCATAAAATCACATAAATTTTACAAAAATAAGTTCTTTTAAGATTTTTGAAATACAAATATGTGTGACTAAAATTCAACTCCTATTACAAACTATTTGAACCATTTTTGTGATATTGAAATTTGGCCTTTAAACGAAAACCGCATTTTCTAAAAACCAAACTTTAAAATGGAAAACCGTTTTCTCCAAAAATCATGTAAATATAAAAACATGATATTGAAACAACTTTAAAGCATGTTGCATATGGATAAAATCCAATATACATAAAGGATATATATATCTTTGTTTTTGATATGAAATCAAAAACCGGTTAAGCCGAAAACCAAAACCAATAACTTTAAAACTTGTGTGTGTATGCGAACTTGAGCATATCAACACTATCTAATCTTTACATAAGATCTAAACATAAACTAAATATAAACCGAGGTCTTCTTATAGAACTCCTTCTCCAATTAGACTCGATCCAAACGTGATCCAACGAGCTTGACTCAAACCGAGTACCAGATGCGATCTTGATGCTCGAGCTCTTGAATCTACATGTGAAAGCTTCAAACTCCTTTGTTAAAACTAAACACCTACTAAAATCTTGATGAAATATCTGGAACTAAATATCACAAGATTATTAGTAAACTATAACTACATGAGTTAATCATCATCAAAACTAGAGTGATGAGCCTCTGGGCCAACAAATTTATGAATAAAATACTGCTTATAACCAGTGTTTTGATCTCTTGCGTAGATTACAAATGTAGAGGGGCAAAGTCAGAAATAAAAGCCTAATTAAACCAATTTCAGGTAATTAATCCACATTTTGGGGAGGCTAATGCAAAGAGCTTCTCGAAGACACATTGGATCCGAATTAAAACTGTATCTGGAGAAATACAGATCCAAATTAAGTAAAACGAAGTACATACAAAAGTCTCTCAAAGAAATACGCAGTATCAGCCAAAAGATTAGGGCCATTGGCCCTGATCTTCGACACGTGGCATCGCCCAAGTTTGACCTAACCTCCGGTGCCTATAAATATTGTATGTATGAGCCAGAATGCGAAAAGAGGAGAGCAGGATTAGGTTTCTTCACCATGGGATTAGCTTAGGATTTTCTCTTCTTTTCCTCTTCTTTTCTTGTATTTTTCTTTCTATTTTAGATCTAAGATTAGACCAGAGATTGATTCAGGAGATAAAGAGAGATATTATAATAGATAGTTGACAAATCTATAAAAGTCTCCTCCTTTCTTTCTATTGTTTCTTCTTTATTTCTTCTTTGATGTTTAGCTAGTGTTCTCTCATGGTGACTAACTACTAACCACTAATTGTTGACACTTAAAAAAAGACAAGATTCTTACTGGCCTGAACAATGTCTAAACTTGTTGACATTTACAAAAGACGAGTGACAGACAAGCTGACGACCAGTTTTCACCCATCTCTGAGGGACAAGGAAGCAACTTGGACTCCACTGATCCAGCAAGCAGACATTGAGTCCGGATTGTCTCTGAACAGACCTCAGTAGGTCTAAAATGCTAGCACTTAGCATCACATGAGCCCAAAGGGATAGCCTCGCCTGAGAGGCTAAGATCATCCAACTTCGCCTTGAAGCCATTCAAAGCTCCGTCAGGAAGCTAACTCATAGCTTCGCCTGAACTGCTGAAGCATAACTCCGCAGAGAGAGTCAGCTTCGCCTGAAGCCATACGCAACTGCGCAGAAGGGTATGTGGTAGCTTCGCCACAGACGACATCTAGCTTCGCCGAAGAGCCTTCTTCTGACTTCGCCAGATACTGCCTCCAGCTCCGCTGTGAGTTCAAAGCGGGCAGCGCCGCTGCTGATCTGTCATGGTCAACCTTTGACTAATCAAATCTAATCGGATCAAGATCAAATCTGGGATCTAATTTGGCAGTTGATTGCCATAATCCCTTGACTCTTCTAAAACGAGTAAGAGGATCAGGAGAGATCTTTCAATTATATGGAAAGAATCAAAACGGATCAGGAGGATCAACCGACCTCCCATTTCTAGCTTTGCAGAAGCTGATCCTAGCCTCGCAGCAAGGCTACTTTCCAGATTTAAACAGATTTGATTCAATCTGTTTCTATATTTTCAAGGGATAATTATACCCCTGCTCTCCTATAAATAGCCCACCAGGGGCACAAGGAGAGAAGACATGCGATACGCTACAAGGAGAGAACACAGGCGATACGCTCCAGGGAGAGGAGGACTTCTGAAAAAGAGAGAGGACTCCACAAGCATAGACTTCTTCACAATGCACCGTGCGCACAAGAATTCAGAGACTTTTAGAGAATTACCTCTCTATTCAGGGTGCTGATACCCTAATACCTTCTTCTCAAGGAATCTCCAGAACCAGGCGAGAAGGAATTCCTAATTGAAGGCGGTTTTGAGAAGTAGCAAGAGGGTTTTACCAACCCTCTGTTCTCTGATTCCTCGAACCAGGCGAGAAGGGAATCTTATCGCTCGCATCGTCAAAGGGACAAAGTGGCGCGCGCTGACCAGACTCCTATTGGCACACTTCTCCAGAATCTCTAAGGAGATCTACTTGTAATCTTTTAGAATACTTGTAATTTAGCTCCTCAACTCTTTTTATTGTAAGTTTCCCCCTTTGCAAATCAATAGAAAACAAGATGGCGACTCCGCTGGGGATTAAATTCTCCACTGCCGAGAATCAAGTGTCGCAATGCGACGAACAGACCTTCGGGTCTAACTCTGAATTCAGAAAAGCCGGTGCAGCCAGAGCCTCTCTGGCTAAATTTCAAGGAAAGTTTCTGCGGAGACATAAAAGGTTCTCTGCGAACCTACTGCGGTTCTCTGGCGCAACAAGGAAGCACGCCCGCAGTCCAAGTCTACCACTTGCGAAAACTTGGTCGTTCACTTCGACCAAGAAAAATTTGAAGAAGTCCTCTCCGGGGTGGTCTAATGCTTCAAGCACGGAAGCATAGGAAGGTCTCCACGGCTAAGGTTTCAGAATAAAAACCACGTGCAGAATTCTGCCAACACCCTTCAGCCTCGCGTGTGGCTAATCAGGTTCCTTGCGAACCTAAGTATCCTTTGCCAAAGCGGATGTGGAGGCCTAAACAGAAGTCTCTGGGCAAAGCCTCAGGCGTAACTACGCCAAAACCGCGTTTCTCTCGCGAAGAAAAAGGCAAGATGCCTGTCTACTCCAACAATGCCGCGAAGTCGCGACGGCAATCATACCGTCGCCCAATTCAAGAATAGCAACGCCTTGCGCCGGCCTCGTTCTCATGAGCGAAGCTACAGTACCACAGCATACGCGCAGGGTTCATGGCCGCGAAGCTAGAGCCAAAGTACTATCCAAGGCTAATTGCCTTCGTAGCAGCATAGCGGGTAAAGCACCACAGAGTGCTCTGCTCTCCAGTTCGCCAGGCGCTAAGCTCTCGCTTTGTGGCGAAGCTAGAACTGAAGCACTATTCAGTGCTAATCCCTTCTGCAGGGATAAAAGGAGCAGGACATTGTCCTATATACGATCCAAAAGAGCCTCTGCGCTGGATTGTTTACGCCCAAGCGGGTCTGATTTGCGGGAATTGCTGACAAATAAACAAACTTCTTCCTCCTGTTGTCAACAAGTGGGATGTCAGTTGGTGACAGTCCACTCGGTCCATTGCCGGTTAGCACCAATCTTCGCCACTTCTCTAGGCCGGCAATTAGTTTTTGATCGGCTGTCGGTACAAGCCCCGATGAAGCATCGCAAAAGGAGCGTCTCGCGAGATCCACCCTCTGCATCCGTCAACATGACCAGAAGAGGAGGAGAGTTACGCAAGGGAAGACAAACATCTGACGACACCCCCTACAGCTCCCCAGATCCAGATTACAGCCCAGGCTTAGGTGAAGTCTTGGTGCATGAAGAAGGTGTTTTCCGAAACACCAGATCTAGGGTCGCGATACCCTACAGTTATGAACAGCCTTCCTCCTCAACGGCCCTAGCCTCGCCGGAGCCTAGGAGATCACTCCAACCATCGGATGAAGAAGATGAAGACAGTGGGTACGCCTCTTCAGCGATAGTTAGCTCAGTGCGAACAGACAGAGCATCAGTCAACATGACTGATAATGTTAACGACGACCTCCGTCAGCGTTTGGAAACTCAGGAGCAAACTTCCAAGACCCAGCAAGAAGCTCTGGACAACATTCAACAGATGCTTGCTCAACTCCTCAGCAATCGGAATGACAATGATGCCAGGAGCAATCATGATGAGGAGGAACATTTTAGCAATGATCAGCCAAAGACGGAGAAATCCAAGGAGGGTTCTTCTTTAGACGCTGAAGTCCTTAAGGGCCTCCAAGCTCAAATTGCATCCCTATCTCAGAGGGATGAATTAAAGAGAGTAGGGGCAGTCTGTCCTTACCCATTGGAGTGGGATTCAGTGCCATACCCACCGAAGTTCAAACCACCAACGTTGCATACGTATGATAGTAAAAGTTCACCAAATCAGCACATCTACTATTTTCGGTCTCAAACCGGTAATGTTATAGACAATGACGCTATCATGGCTAGGCTGTTCATTGGCACCTTAAAGGGGGTGGCATTTGATTGGTTCCGAAGTCTTCCTCCGGGCTCTGTCAATTCTTGGATCGACCTGGAAACCCGATTCCTTTCTCGTTTCTATGAGGACGATACCGAGGTAACCATGGACAAGCTCCTCTCCACCGTGCAGAAGAAGGGTGAATCTATCCGTGACTACATTGAGCGATTCAGAAACTTGTCTTTGATGTGCCCCACAGGGATGCTATTACCCATGCTCTTACAGACGTGCAGGCACAACTTCTTGGACCAGGTAGAAGTTCGCATGGGGGCTGTCAAAGCCCACACCTGGAAAGAATTGGTCAAACAAGCTGAGATAGCTAAAAAGTCGGCTAAAAAGTTACAACCATCTACCCCTAAAGGCAAATGGGGTATGAGCAATAAAGGACGTAGTGAAGTACCGCAGTCTTCTCAAGCCAAAGGGAAAGAGACTATGTCTGTAGAATTGTCCGGGGACGTGCAGTCGAAGGCCAAGAAGAGCGGCTTCAATAATCAAGAGTCTAATTTCCCTCCAAAATAGTACTCCTTCAGAGACGATCAGGTGGTCACGATATTCCATTTGCTCCACAAAGGGAATAAAATGAAGCTGCCAGATGCTCGGCGTCCCAATGAGATAGGACGCACAAACGACCCCAAATACTCTCTCTATCACAGGATGATTCACCATCCTACCGACAAGTGCTATATCCTCAAGGACAGAATTCAAGCCTTGATCGACGCACGAGTCCTGACACTAAAGTCAGAGCAGAAGAAAGTCACCGCCAATATGGTAACCCTCGAGTTCGGCAAAACCCAAAGGTCATAGTTCCTGACGGGACCTATCCAGTCCCTGTGCCACGGCTGGAAGTCAAACATCCTGCGGCTAAAATTCAGGATAATAAAGGTCTTGTTCCCTTGACATTGGAGACAGGGGAAGTTATGTTGATACACCCAGACCTTGTCCAAGACGTACAGTGGGATTCAAAGAAGTCCAAGTCAAAGGGCAAATCTTGCAATGTCATCTCCCTCCTGCCGGACGATGACAATCTTACGTCAGCTTCCCTCAGTGATTCAGAAGGAGAAAAGCATACTTGCACAACGCAGGCTGACGTACCTCAGCCGACGGGTACCCGATCTGAAAAATCATACTTGAGGCAGTATGGGAAGTCCACTGACGAGATACAACAGCAAACAACGACAGTATAAATACCAGCATCCGCTCCAGTTCCAACCAAGGGAAAGGAGAAGCCTAAGGAGGTCCGGTTCGACCATGTCCTGAAGAAGCCTTCAGGCCCGGGGCTTGACACGCCCTTTCGTTTTGACATATTGGCTCAGCTGGCTAATATCCCAGCTCGTATTACAATACACGAGCTCCTTCGTCTCTCAAAAGAGACAAGAGAAGCACTCAGGGATGCGCTTGAAAAGTCACCTAGAGGGGGGGGGTGAATAGGTGACGATGCTAATCTAGTGAACTTAATGCGGAATTTAAAACTAATTGCAATTACAACAATGATGCACACACAAGCAAGTATAGGATATAGCAATTTGCACAATACACAAAGTAAAGAGAGAGATAGAGAGAGAGTCAATGGATCAAACGCAAACACAGAGATATGTTATCGAGGTTCGAGCACCCAGCTCTACATCCCCGCCTTCGACACACGAAGGATTTCTAATCCACTAGCTAGTTCACAAAGAACTCTCACAAGGAGTACCCAACTCCTCTCTTTACAATCACAACCTCCTCCTTGAGGCACAATTCCAAGCCAACAATCTCCTCACAACTTGAGGGATTTTCAAACTCAAAACCAATACAAGGATCACCTCACAACCTTGAGGGATACAACCCAATAGCCAAACTTCCTCAACACAATGAGGGAAGGCACAAAGCCAAGCTAAAGATAGGGTTTACAACTTAGTGGTTTCAAACAACAACCACAAAACAATCTCTTTTTCCCACACAAAATCCTATAGAAAAGATAGTAGATTTTAGCTCAAGTGTGGAGAAAACCAAGGGATTTGAAACCAGCAACTCAAAGAAAATCTTTGGGAAATAAATGAAACCAAGATAGAGAAGTTCAATTCAAAAGCTTTTCCCAAAATCCTTTTCTTTGATTTTTCAAACCCTAATGAAAACACCAAAAAGATTGTTCAAATCAAGCTCAAAAACTTCTTTTTATTGCTGTAAAAACACCAGAGAGTATGTTAAAATTCGCACAAAAATTCTTAGAGAAAAACTCTTACAAATGAGGTATTTATAGGCAAATCTGAAAACTAGCCGTTGGCTGTAATTTTTGCCAGAATTACTCTGACGGTCGACTGCCCGGTCGACCGCCCAACGGTCAATTTTTGACCCGTTGGCGCTAGCCGTCGACCGCCCGGTCGACCCAAACAAACAGAGAGCAAACCTGCTCTCAGTCGGTCGACCGGCACGGTCGACCGGCTATAGGTGTAGCCAGCGTGCACGTTTCTGTGCACGTCGGTCGACCCATACGGTCGACCGTCTACATGGTGCGGTCGACCGTATCGGTCGACCGATCAGCCTGGCAGACACCAAAACAGGTCAGAAATCTGGGAAAATAAATATCCAATAAATTCTTATAAACTACTAAGAATCCCCAAAAATAGTTTTGTCAAATTGCACTGATATATAAACATGTGATAAAAGTTTTGACTCAAATATCAAGCAATTAAAACTATTTTTATGTCTTATCATTTTTACCAAAAACCAAACCTTGTATTTTCTAATTACTTGGATTTTGAATAGAAAATACGTTTTGTCCAAAACTCTTTCAAGTACAAAAACATGATACTTAAACACATTTAGGCATGATGCATATGGATAGAAATCCAATATACATGAAACAAATATATATCATAGTTTTTGTCGTTAATTCCAAAATATGTTTTGTCAAAAATACCAAAACATATAACACATGAATAAGGGAGTCAAAACTAAGTTTGTCTAGGAAATTAAAGCATGCATGTATATAGAACAAATCATATATACATTAAACCATGTAAACTTGTTTTGATCTATCTATTCATGAAAATCAAGATCGGTTAACCTAAAACCGAAAAAACCAAAAACCAATATTCAAAACATGAAACGTGTGTGTTGTGAACTTGAGCATTATCATACTAATCTAATCTTTACAATTAGGCTCTAAACACAAACTAAACTAGGGATACCTAAGTCTTCTTGTAGAGCGCCGTCTCCAAGTTGACTCGGTCCAAACCGTGATTCACCAAGCTTGACTCCAAAGAGTGCTAGATGTCATCTTTGATGCTTACGCTCTTGAATCACCTTGTGAAAGATGTGTGGAAGCTTTCACCAACTAATATCTTGTTAAATATCTGAAACTTAAACATTGCAAGATTATTAGTACACATAACTACATGAGTTAATCATCATCAAAACTAGAGTGGAAGGCCTTTGGGCCAACAATCTCCCCCTTTTTGATGATGACAAAACTCATGGAGTTATATATGCATGGATTAAAGTAAAGCTTCAAAGAAGCTCCCCCTTAACTCATGCATAACAATAAAACATAAGATATGCAATGAATGTTCTTAAAAACATGTTCTGGATACCAATTAAAATAAAACATAAACAATGAAACATGCTCTTGATACCAATAAAACAATAATATTGAAACCAACATATTATTACTAATGAAAACCAACTAAAACATATGCATAAATCAACCATGCATATAAACTACAAATTCTTCTCCCCCTTTTTGTCAATCATCAACAAAGGGGTAAAAACAAACATAATGAAAACAAATACTTCTCCCCCTAAATCTTCAAAATAAAGAAGCAATAAATTATTCTAAGGGGTAAAACCAAAGTCAATATGATATCAATTGAAACTAACAAACTTTGAGAAATGCCAAATCCTATTTGAAATAAACAAGGCATTGAAACAAAATAACATTTTATATCAAAATGAAAACATGTAATGTAAACTTGATACCAATAGATATTTTTCATTATAAGCATATGATACCAATTACTTTAATATCATAAAGTTAGGGAGTGGGAAACAAAAACAATGGTAAACCAAATACCAATTGAAATATAAAATACGAGTTTTCTCCCCCTTTATGAAATACCAAAAGAAAATATGCATAGGCTTGAAATAAGATACCAATTGAAAATTAAATCAATTGAAACATGATATTCATTAAAAATTCAAGCTTAGCAATCTTAAAATTATGATAAAGCTTGTATATGAATACCAATTGAAAAACTCAAGCTTAACATAACTAAAATTTGTGCTTCAAGATATAGGGATATAATAAGCACAAATAAATCATCTATATATGTATGTAAGAAATAGATACCAATTGAAATTGATACTATATTAAGTGTAAGCATACATATATAAAACAAAACATATATGAGTATACAAAAGGATGTCCAGATTGATACCAATTGAAAGAATTCAATGATACCAATTGAAACAACAATAAGATCAAGTGTATGACTCATATCAACTACCACCCATTCATGTTTAAGTTTTAGATGATTTTTCAAGATAAAACATACTTGAACATGATCTCCCATCCAACTGCCCATAAATGGTAGGGGTTTTCAAAAATAGATTTGAAAATAAGCTTTGTTTGAAAATCACTACCATAGTGAAGAATACCGTAACTAGTTAAATGGAAAATCTTTTAAATTAGTACGAAATCCTTCAAGTAAGGAATACAACAAAATAGTTTTTCATGAAATAAGAAATCCACATGAAAATCAACACTCTAATCTAATTGAGCATAATTTTGACTCATGAAAACAAAAATGAGCAAGCAATAAAAGTGAGTGTACATATAAAGTGTGAATATCATAATCATGAAAATTTTTCATTAAGCTCAATTATTCCTTAAACATGAAAACACGAAAATCATCAAAACTCATTTAATCTTCATGGCATATGTATGTCCAATACAAACTAAAGTATACATACATATCCAAAACACAATGAGTCCACAAAATATATGCATTAAGGCACGTGGCTCAAAAAGGACAAACATGTATATCTAATAGTTTGGACGAGATAGACATATACATGAAGTTAAACAATTAAACACAAAATAAAAAAAAACTAAATCTTCACCAAAACGAATTTCATTTCAAGGTATATGTATGAATTGTCAACATAATAAGTATACATACATATCCCTAAACACAATTGAGTCCAAAATATAGATTTGCATGAAAAGCAAATGACTCAAGGGGCATACATGTATATCTTAAGATTTGACAAAATAGACATATACATGAAGTGAAAACACTTAATCATAGGAAAACACATCAAAAATAGGAATACATATTTGAATGCATGAATCATCAAAACTAGACTATACTAGAACATCTAATGGGTACAAATAGGCATCCAAGCACAAACATATATAAAGGTTTATTTGTGGCCCATTCTATGTACAAGTATAAATCCTAGTTTTAATGAAAACTAACATCTAAGCATATATCCAAATCATTAAGCATAAAATGAGTCATAAATCAACAAGATTCTAAAAATGATCATTATGTAAATCCACATGCTATAAGAATCATAATATCAAAACAATTGTGAAAACACAAATTATGGGTTCATCTAAACAATGGTGATTTCAAATTGCAATACATGTATAGCAATAAACATACTAGTCAAAACATGGGTCATTAAAACGAAAGTTATAGAACATCATATGATCATTATGCAAATGCATGTGCATTAGATCTAGAGCATACATGTTAGTTTAAACAAGGTGAGAACACTTAAATATAGATCCATATAAAATATGGGTGCTCAAGTAACTAAACATGTATAACACTATTCTAATAAGCATGGCATAGGCATAATGAATAACAAAACATGACATGCTATAAATAGATGAACATTAAAAGTATGCAAATAAAAATGGGAGTTAGAGAATGATACCAAAACGATGAAGGTGCATCTCTAGTTCTCCAAACCACGGTGGTCCTCCCACCTAATCTCCTTGAGAGTGAAGCATCCAAATGGTTCTCCTTTTAGCTTAGAATGCATCCACCTCAAGGCACCAACACTCTCACGTTATGCGAGAGCCTCCACCTACATCAAACATCAAAGAGGTGGATCTTGGTACCCATTTTCTTGTGGGTCCACGGGGGTTAGTATCTCTCCTAACCCAAACAAGATTATTGCTAAATTTTCAATATGTAATCTATCATAGCAAAATCTAGCAAGGTGGCCTTTTCGACCAAAATGTGTACAAGTGTACAGATGAGCATACATGTTATGATTGTGTCCGTGATGAGCATGTATATGCCGTGATGGGTGTGCATGCATAGTTGGAGCTTGTTTCTTGCGAACCAAGGATTCCAAACGAGTGTGATTTAAAGCACATTGGCTCAAAGTGGAGCCCAAACAATCAACACTTTTCTTCAAATTATTTATATCATTTTCAATGCTAGAAGATAAAGTGGAGCATGCTATAGGTGTGCAAGAAGTCACCTAGAGGGGGGGTGAATAGGTGATGATGCTAATCTAGTGAACTTAATGCGGAATTTAAAAACTAATTGCAATTACAACAATGATGCACACACAAGCAAGTATAGGATATAGCAATTTGCACAATACACAAAGTAAAGAGAGAGATAGAGAGAGAGTCAATGGATCAAACGCAAACACAGAGATATGTTATCGAGGTTCGAGCACCCAGCTCTACATCCCCGCCTTCGACACACGAAGGATTTCTAATCCACTAGCTAGTTCACAAAGAACTCTCACAAGGAGTACCCAACTCCTCTCTTTACAATCACAACCTCCTCCTTGAGGCACAACTCCAAGTCAACAATCTCCTCACAACTTGAGGGATTTTCAAACTCAAAACCAATACAAGGATCACCTCACAACCTTGAGGGATACAACCCAATAGCCAAACTTCCTCAACACAATGAGGGAAAGGCACAAAGCCAAGCTAAAGATAGGGTTTACAACTTAGTGGTTTCAAACAACAACCACAAAATAATCTCTTTTTCCCACACAAAATCCTATAGAAAAGATAGTAGATTTTAGCTCAAGTGTGGAGAAAACCAAGGCATTTGAAACCAGCAACTAAAAGAAAATCTTTGGGAAATAAATGAAACCAAGATAAAGAAGTTCAATTCAAAAGCTTTTCCCAAAACCCTTTTCTTTGATTTTCAAACCCTAATGAAAACACCAAAAAGATTGTTCAAATCAAGCTCAAAAACTTCTTTTTATTGCTGTAAAAACACCAGAGAGTATGTAAAATTCGCACAAAAATTCTTAGAGAAAAACTCTTACAAATGAGGTATTTATAGGCAAATCTGGAAACTAACCGTTGGCTGTAATTTTTGCCAGAATTACCCTGACGGTCGACCGCCCGGTCGACCGCCCAACGGTCAATTTTTGACCCGTTGGCGCTAGTGGTCGACCGCCCGGTCGACCCAAACAAACAGAGAGCAAACCTGCTCTCAGTCGATCGACCGGCACGGTCGACCGGCTATAGGTGTAGCCAGCGTGCACGTTTCTGTGCACGTCGGTCGACCCATACAGTCGACCGTCTACATGGTGCGGTCGACCGTATCGGTCGACCGATCAGCCTGGCAGACACCAAAACAGGTCAGAAATCTGGGAAAATAAATATCCAATAAATTCTTATAAACTACTAAGAATCCCCAAAAATAGTTTTGTCAAATTGCACTGATATATAAACATGTGATAAAAGTTTTGACTCAAATATCAAGCAATTAAAACTATTTTTATGTCTTATCATTTTTACTAAAAACCAAACCTTGTATTTTCTAATACTTGGATTTTGAATAGAAAATACGTTTTGTCCAAAACTCTTCCAAGTACAAAAACATGATACTTAAACACATTTAGGCATGATGCATATGGATAGAAATCCAATATACATGAAACAAATATATATCATTGTTTTTGTCGTTAATTCCAAAATATGTTTTGTCAAAAATACCAAAACATATAACACATGAATAAGGGAGTCAAAACTAAGTTTGTCTAGGAAATTAAAGCATGCATGTATATAGAACAAATCATATATACATTAAACCATGTAAACTTGTTTTGATCTATCTATTCATGAAAATCAAGATCGGTTAAACCTAAAACCGAAAAACCAAAAACCAATATTCAAAACATGAAACGTGTGTGTTGTGAACTTGAGCATTATCATACTAATCTAATCTTTACAATTAGGCTCTAAACACAAACTAAAATAGGGATACCTAAGTCTTCTTGTAGAGCGCCGTCTCCAAGTTGACTTGGTCCAAACCGTGATTCACCAAGCTTGACTCCAAAGAGTGCTAGATGTCATCTTTGATGCTTAGGCTCTTGAATCACCTTATTAAAGATGTGTGGAAGCTTTCACCAACTAATATCTTGTTAAATATCTGAAACTTAAACATTGCAAGATTATTAGTACACATAACTACATGAGTTAATCATCATCAAAACTAGAGTGGAAGGCCTTTGGGCCAACAGCTCTGGCTCATTCAGAATCATTCCTGACATGCATGCCAGAGGTCCCTAACGATGGCGCTCAGTCTTCTTGGCCAGAATGCCATCATGCACAATCAAGGGTGCCCACTATTACCTTCACAGCGGAAGATATGCTTCTCAAGGATAACAAGCACGATCGACTTCTGTACTACATTGGATATATCGGTTCAACATGCATTGAAAGAGTACAAGTCGACCCGAGGTCCGCACTCAGCATCATCTCCAAAAGGTTACTCTACTTCCTCGGTATACCGCTGTATAGGTTGTCCGCAACCACCACTACAATATACGGTTTCAATGCCGGGAGTAGTCATCCACTTGGAAAGATTCGACTCCGTTGCCGGATCGGGAGCCTGAAGTCAGAAGTGACATGCTATTTCAACGACGCTGACACATCATATAACCTGCTACTAGGACGACCATGGATCCACGCCAACTGGATCGTTCCCTCCACTCTGCCCCAGTGCTTCAAATATGTTGAAGATGACACGACAGTACGAACTGTCTTTGCTGAAAAGCAACCATTCAAAGGGGTGAAAAATTACTTCACTGACGCTCTCCTGTATCAAGAGGTCGGTGAAACACCCAAAGAACCATTGCCAGATGATGATGAAAGTGGCAATGAGGCGGATTCAGAATCCGAAGCAGACATGCCAGCCATTTGATTGGTGAACCAATTATAGCATGTCTTAATAATCTCCAATGTAATACTCCTTCTGATGATGAAGGTGAATGGGTAATTAATGATAATATTTCTTTTGATTATCCTGCGAGTGTTGGGTTGTTTGAATCCATTACGGATAGCCCTCTGCACATGCCTTTACATAAACCAAGTGCGTCCAGTACGCCCATGGAACCTGCAGAAGGAGCCGTTTTGGTGATCCTGCTATCCAAAGAAGGTCAGTCACCGATAATTTTCGGTAGAACCCAACCTCGGGGACCCGTAACCGCAGATTCAAGTTCAGACTCAGACACTCCACAATTCTTCCATTACGCGCAACCTGCGCGCCATATTATGAAGAAAACGGGATATGACCTAAAGCATGGAAAAGGCCTGAATTTTGGAAAAGGAAGGCGTAGTTTGCTGCGTAACTTTGTGCCAAAAGGGAAGCCTACAAATTACTATGATAGTACACGCAGGGGGTTGGGATAGTTACACCCACATCGTCAGCAACGGCTCAATTCACAGACGACGAACCAATTCCATCACATTCAGCCTCATCTTCCGAGTGGGACTCAGATGTTATTGTGGGAATGATGTTCGAAAATCTCACCGTTAATATGACTTCAAGCAGTCAATTGAAGCCTGCGGAAGCTACTGATGAGGAACCATGTGCCCAGCAATTAGATCTCCAATGGGAAAAAAGATTCGAACTGCGTGAACCACCTACTGAAGACAAGGTGATGCAGGTCAACTTGGGAAGTCAAGATCACCCTAAACCCATCTTTATAAGTGAAAGATTATCACTTACAGAAAAGGAAGAATTGATAATACTCATAAAGGAGTATATAGACGTTTTCGCATGGAACTACGAAGACATGCCCGGACTTGATCTGCAAGTCGCCATGCATCGTCTGAATATCAGACCCAACGCCAAGCCAGTCAAGCAGCCACAACGCCGGTTTCGCCCGAACATTATGGAAGCTATTGAAGCCGAAGTTCACAAGCTCATTGCATGTGGCTTCATACGGGAGGAACAACATCCAGATTGGGTTGCCAATATCATCCCCGTCCTCAAGAAGAATGAAAAAATACGGATCTGCATCGACTACCATGATCTCAATACAGCCTGTCCTAAAGACGAATTCTCACTGCCCATCACCGATGTCATGATTGACAATACTTGTGGATTCGAAAGAATGTCTTTTATGGACGGCTTTTCAGGGTACAATCAGATTAAGATGTACCCCGACGACGAAAAGCATACTTCGTTCCGAACACCCTTGGGGGTATACTGCTACACCGTGATGCCTTTCGGGCTAAAGAATGCCGGAGCAACCTATCAGCGGGCAATGAGTACAATCTTCCGTGATCATCTTCGAAAAATGGTAGAATGCTATGTCGACGATATTGCTGTCAAAAGCCGCAATAAGGATGACCATCTTCGTGACTTGAGAACGATGTTCGACATAATGCGGGCTCATCAACTGAAAATGAATCCGACGAAATCCTTCTTGGGAGTGTCAAGTGGCAAGTTCCTTGGGTTTATCGTTACATCAAAAGAAATTCATCTTGACCCAGACAAGGTCAAAGCCATTCAGAGCATGCATCCACCGAGGAATCTTAAAGAGCTCAGAGGCTTACAAGGTAGACTGGCTTATATTAGAAGATTCATCGCAAATCTCTCTGGCCGCTGTCAGCCGTTCACCCGACTCATGAAAAAGGGTGCTTCCTTTGTATGGGATCAAGCTTGTCAGGAAGCTTATGAAGACATCAAGAGATATCTCACAAAACCTCCAGTCTTAGTGGCTCCCACATCAGGGAAACCATTCTTACTTTATGTGAAAGCTATGGACCATTCTCTTGGTGCCCTCCTTGCTCAAAAGGACGACAATGGTCATGAGCAGGCCATTTATTATCTGAGCAGGACTCTGATAGGGGCGGAATCTCGCTATAATCCTATCGAGAAGGAGTGCTTAGCTCTTGTCTTTGCCATTCAGAAGACACGACATTATTTGGTTGGCTAAACCATACATGTCATCTCCAGAGTGAATCCTTTGCGCCTTCTCATGACGAAGCCAGGATCATTGAATTCAAGATTAGCTAAATGGGCACTCCTTTTGTCTCAATACGACATGACCTTTATCCCTCAAAAGGCGGTTAAAGGTCAGGCCCTTGCAGAGTTCTTGGCTGCTCATCCAGTCCCAGAGAACTCAAAACTTCACGAAGATATTCCGGATGAAGTCTTCGAGTCTAATATAACCTCAGAGGATAAAGTGTGGCAGATGTTCTTCGATGGAGCATCACGAATAGGTCCTAAGGGCAGGATCATCGCCGGCGTGGGGGTTGTGTTTATCTCTCCACAAAATTACGTCCTTCCTAGAGCATTCTCTCTGACGGAATCATGCTCCAACAATGTAGCAGAATATAATGCTCTGCTCAATTGTCTTCAGCTCGCCCATGGAATGGGGGTACGCTACCTCGAAGCTTACGGCGATTCAAAACTGATTATCAATCAGGTTAAAGGCGAATATGAGGTCCGCCATGAAGACTTGGTGCCTTATTATCACACGGTCATTGAATTGACTAATCTATTTGAAGGTTTCTACATCGGGCACGTGTCTCGATCTCAAAATACCATGGCGGACGCTCTTGCTGCATTAGCAACAACACTAGCCTTGCCAATCGACACCGAGTATCACCTCACAGTGGCAACTCGACATCTTGTATGCTCTAAGCATATGTTAAAAACCCGAGAAGTCTATAATGTCTCCATAGATCTTGAGCCGAGAGATTGGCGATTTCCTCTCATCGACTATACTTTACATGGTCTGCTGCCAGACGATCCTAAAGAAGCAGTATCTATCAGACGAAGGTCTCTCCGTTTCTACTACGATCCAACTCTAAAGACACTTTACCGTCGTTCATATGACGGCATCCTCCTCCGTTGCCTTTCTAATTCAGAGGCACAGGAAGTACTTAAAGAAGCACACGACGGCATTTGCGGAGCTCATCAGCCAGGTCCAAAGCTTAAAGACAGATTGCATAGGCTTGGATATTATTGGCCAACCATGATAGCCGATGCCATCCAATATGCACGAAGGTGCAAAGCATGCCAAATTCATGCGGACTTCATACATCAACCCTCAGAGTTGCTCCACCCAACTGTTGCTTCATGGCCATTTGAAGCATGGGGAATCGATGTCGTAGGGCTAATCAGCCCCTCTTCGATAAGAGGTCACCGATTTATCCTGGCAATAACCGATTACTTTTCAAAGTGGGCAGAAGCCATACCACTGGTAGAAGTCAAAACCTTTAATGTGATTAACTTCATCAAACACCATGTCATCAATCAATTTGGTGTCCCTAGGCGGATCATCCATGATAATGGTCCCCAATTCATAAGCCAGGTATTCTATCGATTCTGCGATAAATACCGAATTCAGAATGTGGCTTCGACTGCCTATTATCCCGTCGCTAATGTCTTAGCGGAAGCATTCAACAAAATGATCATCAAGTTACTCAAGAAGTTCGTCTCCTCGAATAAGCGAGATTAGGACGAAAAGCTTGGTAAATGTCTTTGGGCCTACCGAACCACGGTTCGGACACCGACAGGCAATATACCTTTTTCCCTGGTGTACGGGTGTGAAACAGTCATCCCGTTGGAAATTCAGATGCCGTCATTACGAGTCGCTCTAATGACTAAGATCACATCAGAGGACAATGATCGATTGCGTCTTCAAGAGCTCGAAGCGCTAGATGAGAAGCGACTACAAGCTCAGTAACACATCGAGCTGTATCAAGCTCGAATCTCAAAAGCCTTCAATAAGAAGGTCAAACAAAGAGTTTTCCAGAAAGGGGATTTGGTTTTAGCCGTCAGACGACCGATGATTATGACGCACAAGACCAAAGGCAAGTTTCAGCCTAAATGGGAAGGACCGTTTGTAATAGAAACAGTCTATTCAAACAGAGCATACCGTCTTATGACTTCAGACGGTGACTTACTCATGATGCCGATCAATGGCAAATTCTTAAAGAAGTACTATCCTTAATTAAGGACCCTTCTTATGATCAAGTTAACACCATACCTCTGATCAAGACCTTCATATCCAAGGTACATGCAAAGAGAGCCTTCTCTTCCTCCAAGCGAGATCATACAACTATAAACCAGTAGGAACCTGGCCATATACTGGTTGTCTCAAAGGAGAATCAAGGTTACACATACGCTAACCAGATAATCCAATATCCTTAACGATTAAGGATAGAGGAAAATATTGGCCTTTAAGCCCAACATAAGTCCTCGACAACTCATCATGCTGAGGGGAATAGCATGGCTAGCCCGACTCAAACGGTAGTTGGTAAAGGCACATCAAACCCGTTGACAGCTGAGGATTTGCTAAAAATCCTAAGGGACCTGTTCCCATTTGATTCCCTCTCCAAACTCACTTACCAATTCTCATCCATAGAATGGTAAGACCACATATACATTTCGCTGTTACGTTAACATTAAACCTATGACAGTAATTTCCTCGTTTCTCTCCGTGAAAACGAGACCTTTTCGCAAATTCCGTCAAAACCTTGAGCTTGGTGGCGTCTCAATCGGTTATGTCATTGCGACCTCTGAACCGATAGACAGCCAAGTCTCAACCCTGAGCCTGTTGACATTTACAAAAGACAGGTCTCACCGATACTTGTTGACATTTACAAAAGATAAGTATCACCAACCTTGAGCTTGGTGGCGTCTCAATCGGTTATGTCATTGCGACCTCTGAACCGGCAGACAGCCAAGTCTCAATTTCGAGCTTGTTGACATTTACAAAAGACAAGTCTCAACCTTGAGCCTGTTGACATTTACAAAAGACAGGTCTCACCGATACTTGTTGACATTTACAAAAGATAAGTATCACCAACCTTGAGCTTGGTGGCGTCTCAATCGGTTATGTCATTGCGACCTTTGAACAGACAGACAGCCAAGTCTCAACCCTGAGCCTGTTGACATTTACAAAAGACAGGTCTCACCCATACTTGTTGACATTTACAAAAGATAAGTATTACCAACCTTGAGCTTGGTGGCGTCTTAATCGGTTATATCATTGTGACCTCTGAACCGACAGACAGCCAAGTCTCAACCCTGAGCCTGTTGATATTTACAAAAGACAGGTCTCACTAATACTTGTTGACATTTACAAAAGACAAGTATCACCAACCTTGAGCTTGGTGGCGTCTCAATCGGTTATGTCATTGCGACCTCTGAGCCGGCAGACAGCCAAGTCTCAATTTCGAGCTTGTTGACATTTACAAAAGACAAGTCTCAACCTTGAGCCTGTTGACATTTACAAAAGACAGGTCTCACCGATACTTGTTGACATTTACAAAAGATAAGTATCACCAACCTTGAGCTTGGTGGCGTCTCAATCGGTTATGTCATTGCGACCTCTGAACTGACAGACAGCTAAGTCTCACCTTGAGCCTGTTGACATTTACAAAAGACAGGTCTCACCGATACTTGACATTTACAAAAGATAAGTATCACCAACCTTGAGCTTTGGCGTCTCAATCGGTTATGTCATTGTAACCTCTGAACCAGCAGACAGCCAAGTCTCAATTTCGAGCTTGTTGACATTTACAAAAGACAAGTCTCAACCTTAAGCCTGTTGACATTTACAAAAGATAGGTCTCACCCATACTTGTTGACATTTATAAAAGACAAGTATTACCCTTTTAGCCCCATAAAGGCTAACCTTGAGCTTGGTGGCGTCTCAATCGGTTATGTCATGCGACCTCTGAACCGACAGACAGCCAAGTCTCAACCCTGAGCCTGTTGACATTTATAAAAGACAGGTCTCACTGATACTTGTTGACATTTACAAAAGATAAGTATAAGCAACCTTGAGCTTGGTGGCGTCTCAATCGGTTATGTCATTGTGACCTCTGAACCGGCAGACAGCCAAGTCTCAATTTCGAGCTTGTTGACATTTACAAAAGACAAGTCTCAACCTTGAGCCTGTTGACATTTAAAAAGACAGGTCTCACCTATACTTGTTGACATTTATAAAAGACAAGTATTACCCTTTTAGCCCCATAAAGGCTAACCTCGAACTTGGTGGCGTCTTAATCGGTTATGTCATTGCGACCTCTGAACCGGCAGGTAGCTAAGTTTCATCATTCAGTACAAGTAAGGACTGTTTCCTCAGAAGGCTGAAATACAACTTGAAAGCGACAATTCAAAAAAAAAAAAAACCAATTTGGAGACACGACAGGGGAGTCAAAACAAAATTACTTTTATTGACTCCAAAAAGGACGGGATACATGGAGGCACATATATTACAAGCTATAGGGTGCGTCATAAGATTTGATCCGTCTTTCAAGAAAGGCCAGCCTTATTTTCCTATCATCAACAGCCCTGACAAGCGCCTGCGACCTTAGCTCAGCTTCATTAAAACTTGCCGTCTGGGCCAAGCGAGCTTCAACTTCAACCAAGGTTGCCCTCTGAGCTAACTCTTGCCGCGAGAGTTCGTCACTCTGAGCCTTAAGCTGCTCAAGCCGCGCAGTCTCTTCAAGACACACTGGTTCAGCCTTGGATAAGAGAAGATTTGCCTTCCTGATCATCTCCTTGGACTTTTCAATTTTATCTTCAGCGTCAAGAAGAGCACTGCTAGAAGCATCTATGGCGTCCCCGAGCTCTATCTTCCTTGTCTCCAAGGATTTCAAGTCCGAAGAAATGGCCTTAGCGGCTTCCTGAGCGGCAAGATGGGCTTCATGCATTTGAGCGACAAGGTGTGCAAGCTACTCATCAACCGAAGGCTCCAAGTCCGAATGGCTAAGACGGCGCCATTCGTCTACGTCCCTCTCAAGTTGGTCTACCAAAAGTTCCAATGTAGCGGCCTGGTTATCCCCTCCAAAGTCTCGAATACTCTCAATACTTCGGGAGAGGACTACCTTTCAAAATGAGGTAGTCGAGCCTTTCAAAATCAAATTGATGGATCGCTTCAAGCCCTTATAAAAGCTATCAACTAGCTCAGCCACGAATTCATTCTCGGCCTCAATCACTCCTGGCAGACGGGCAGCCCCTGAAGATTCCATCGGCTTTATTGACATTACTATGGAAGGAATAGTAGAAGCACTGGCTGCAGCAACATGAGAGGTCATCGGTAATCTCGGAGGAGTCTTCATCGAAACCAGTACACTAGCCATAACCGAGGTAGGACTAGTGACCATTCCTGAACAGCAGGCTCAACCACCAGCATTGGGGAAGTAGGACTTGTAATCACCCTCAGCTCCGCACCTGGCAAAACTGATGGCACCTCCCTCGTTGATATAGTTGGGAGTGAAGTTACCTCCATGACTACCGTCCCTTCAACCTCTGTTCCTCGGGCTGGCTCAGGCTGATAAGGGGGCAGGTCACCATACAAAGCATCCAACACAGCAGCATCCGCCGCGGTCGAAGTGCTCATGTCACCCCTGGACCCCTCGGGAAGATCGGTTGGCTCCCTTGAAGTTGACGCACCCAGAGGCGGAACACCTGCAACAAGATTGTGTTTAGGCAGGACACAACAAATAGTAAAAGTCAAAAAGCCAAAGCAATACCAAAAGATGATGTCACCTCAATCGTCTTGGCGGCCACATTAGTCTCTACGGGCTCCATCGAAAAATCTTTGGCAGAGTCAACACGGACAGCCGGCTCGCCTTCTCTTGCCGAACCCTCCGTGGCCCACCCAAGGGAGCTAGAAGTTTTGGAATTTCCCTTCGAAGTCCCAGCGCCCGAAGGACCAATGTCAGCTGCATTGCCTCCGGATTCTTCTGAGACAGCAAAATAGCCAGCCTCATCACCCTCTTTATAAATGAACAGGGGATCATAATGTTCCCCTTGTTCTTCGACGGCCCCAGCTCTCGGGTTTGTCACTGCCTCAGTTCCTGCATCACAAAACGAATGATGAGCTGTCTAAAACACATATAAGGTATATCATAAGGACGGAGTTAATTTTACCCAAGTCCGGAGCAATTTTGCCAGTCGCCGGTTCAGCAACTGACGGTTCAACTACTAATGCGACAAGAGGAGGAAGCGCCACAGATGGTTCGCCCTCTACAACAACCGTAGGAGCTTGGCGACGGGACTTCTTCACCAACTGCTTCGTACGAGACCCACCTGTCCGTTTGCGCTTGAGAGGAACGTCGGGATCCTCCTCCTCCGCCTCTTCTACATGTCTTGGGGGAGCTATCCCCATCAAACAAAACTAGCTGCAGGAGTCTCGGCACTGTCTCCGCTTCGAAGCGAGGACTTTCCGCATCCGTGGCTTCGCTGTCATCGACAGTAACGAATTCTTCTATGCCCGAGACGCGAACCCTCTTACCTTCCCTTTTCACAGAGACCTTCCGCTTCAGCCGCTGAGAAATTAACTTCACACCAGAATTGTAACAGTGAATCCGAGGGGTGTGGAGTTGGAAGTTGCATACCACTGGCAGAAGCTCAGGGTCATTAGAAGGTTAGGAGTCCTCAACGGTATACGCAGCCGCGCCTCGGTACAGCCTGCAATGAAGAATCGCCAGGCACGGGCTTCATCAATAAGGCTCCCCATGAAAGCCAGATTGAGATTTGGATTGCCCACATACAGTTGGTCATATCCAAACTGTCGAGCAAACCGACTTGAAACATAAGGCTCCAAGTAGCAGGTATCCCCGCTTCTGTATAATAAATGTGAGGGCCGAATGCTGACCAGCCACTCAAAAATTCCCCGGCTCAGGGATGTCTGCCCTTCCCCCGCGTCTTTGAACTCCTCATCATAGCCTGCATCTCGAATATGGGGGAAGCAGCGGAAAAGACTATAGACGTCATAGCGACGCACCAATTTACGGGCCTCAGCCACGTAAGTCTTTTGCCAGGAACATCCTTCGAATCGGCGGAGAAGCGCCATTCGAACACCTTCGGGGGGGTCCTCTCCAGCTTCAATCAAAGAGGGACAGTGCAGGGTGAACCACGCCATCAAATAAGTGTACGGCAGACCTATCCTGGGGTTGGGTCCGTCGCGGGGTAAAACAGTCCCCTTTCCACGTTTCATCGTTGGTGGCCTACAGAAAGCCTCTGTCAGTGCGCGAAGGCCTCTCTGAATATAGCATACCATGGCCGGAAGAAGTCTCAGAGAACGACCATAGACTAGACGAACAGCAGGCAGCAGGACATTCGGATAAATGACGTCGCCCGAAGAAGACGGCACCACGCACCTCTTCAGCCAGACTGTCAAGAAGCCAGCCAGCAGTGCCTTCCAGGACATCGGCCGACGAGCCTGGTGATGGAAACTCCGAAGAACATTGCCTTTTTCATAGGGACCGTCGTCTCTTCCACAACTAGATCCCCTTGCGAATGCTTTTGCATCCGGCTAAAGATGTCTTCGTCAGCAACTCCACAATGAGCCGCTTCAGGAGTGTTTTTCATATCGGGGAACAAATAATCTTCCCAACTCTTCAAGCTGCAGGAAGTTCCCTTATTGCCTCCGTGCATACTGGAGCAAATGTATAAATGGCACATCAACTCCCGATAGGTCTCGAACAAGGCGGGCTCCTGCTTCTCCAGAAGTGCCAATTCCGCCTCACACGGGAAGTATTCTTCATATGGAAAAGATCCCAAGGGCAGAGCAGAGACTTCCCACATCTCATGCAGAGTCATACCCAATTCACCAACAGGGATGAAGAAAGTCCCTGTAGCCGGGCAGTACAACTCAAAGATGGCGTAGAAGCACGCTACGCTCATCTGAATGACGTAGCAGGTCGCCCTGACGGCCTCATGAAGGTTCAGCCTCTCCAGATCCTCCTCGAACGAAATGAGCGAGGATGTATACAGTTAAATCCCTTTACCATGCTTTCGGAGGATGAATCCAGCCTGGAGTCCTGAAGTCAGTGGCTGGGTAGTTCCTATTAACTTTGCAGAATTGGTTGCCAAAGGTTAGCGCCACCGCAGGATTTTCTCCCACTGGGATCTCTCGCGATACATTCCAGGATGTAGACCCATTATGCAACGAGGAGGCCCCACTCTTGCATAACCAGGAGACTGAAGCATCAATTTCCCTACATGGACGGAGTCGGTACTCCGGCTCACTTCCCACGACATTTTCCGAGCCTGCGTCACGCATTGGAAGGAAGACAAAGAAAAATGCCGCTTGTTAGACGTAAGATAGAATTTCTCGCCATCCAACTGGAAAATCCATTGCCCCTCCCCGGCCAGCAGCTGGCGATCAGGGTCTGGCGCGGCATCCTCGAACATGAAGTCGGGCTTCCTATAGGTTCGACGGTCAAAATCTTCAAGGGGAGCCGTAGTCAGAATGCTCCTCGTGGTGCGTTGATCCCCACCATAAATAAGCGTGTCTCGAACGAGAGAGCTCTGCTCACTAAACAGAGAAGCTTGCCCTTGGAATTGCAAGCTGACATTGCCGTCCAATCCCCTGGCCATCCCAAATAGATTGTTTGAAGGACCAGGAGTGTAGTGCACTGCAAGAACAAAGAGAAACTATGATTAGTTCATCAGCCAAGCAAAGGCCTAAACAAAAACACAATTTCCGCTAAGGCATAGCTTCGCTCTCCGAGCGAAGCTAGCATGACGATGGCTTCGCCCCGAAACTTAGCCTCGCAGTTGCAGTTAATTCCGCACTTCGCAACAAAGGTCGGATACAAGAAAAATCCAAGTGTTAGCTTCGCTTTAGAAGCTTAAACAGAATGCAATACAACACTAAGGGTTAACTTCGCCACGAGTCAAATGCGGATTTCGCGCGATGTATCAATAACTTCACGAAAAGCTTGCCTCAGCTTCGCTAAAAGCACAGTCCGAACTTCGCGGAAAACTCATGCTAGTTTCGCTGGAAGCGCGTTCCTGATTCAGAGAAAGGATTGTCCTTAACTTCGCATCGCTCCGCGGAGTCAATTCAAAAAGAAGGCATAGTAAAATCAAATGAGCAAAAAATGAACTTTATTGATTTAAAAGGAAAGGTACATTGATACTACATCAAGGTTGTGTTTCATACAACAGAATCATTTGCTCAAAAGGCATGCAAGTGGTCCTTTCTACTTTCAAGCGAAACCAACTGGACACGAAAGACCTTCCTCCTGCACAAGGCTGTAATCCTTCACATAATGACAGATGGTGCCACCAGGACAGATGGTGCCACCAGGACAGATTGTGCCACAAGAAGTTGAACCTTCCGCAATTAAAATTGGCAAAGGACTGATCGCCACCAGCAGGTTGGATCCTCTTGATGAAAATTGGCAATGGAGGATCCGCGACCTACAGGTGACGTCTGCTTTCCCGAAGTGGATCATCTCGGATAAGCGGCTACCAGCCTCGCCTCAAAGTGGATCATCTCGGATAAGCGACTGCCAACCTCCTCTGGACGCACAGCGGCTGCCCCAGTTTGTTCCTCATACTAAGAGTAAAGTTTCAACTGGAAAGGCAAGAGGCAATTTCCTGGTTCTTTCATTAGGTCACAAGATTGGCGACATTGATCACTGCAATGTAAACTGAAACAAATTAGCAGTTAAACACAAGAGAAACTGCAAAAGCACTAAGTCAAATTCTTTGAGGCGAAGCAATCTGATTCAGTCGAGCATTGATTTCAGTTAAAGCAGAGGATAGCCTCGCTTGCGCAGAGATGATGGGCTAGCTCAGTAAAATGCCAAGTCCTAGCTCGCCTATATGGCTAAGCCAGACTGATCCTAAGGGACGCAGTCTTAACCCCACCTATATGGCAAGACTGGCTCAACTTTGAGGAGACTAAGGGCGTGTTTGTTCGTCGCAAAACGTCACAAAACGCAAGTCGTAAAACTTCTTTTCCATTTTTCGTTGTTTGTTTCGCTGAAAAACAAGTTGCAAAATGCAACTCTTCTTTTTCCACTTGCAGTTGCTACAGTTAAATTTGTGGTCATGTAAATCTCACTTTACACTCATATTTTCTCACTTGCAGTTGCTACAGTTAATTTGTGGTCATGTAACACTCACTTGTAGTACACTTACAGTTAAAACAGTTACTTGATAATCAATATATAATTTAATATATTAAATATTTAATATTTTAAATAATGTTCAATTTCTTATTTAATTATTTTATATTTTTAATCTTTAATTTTTTTATTGTTTTAATATTGTTTTAATATTTAATATTTACAATTTTAATTTAATATTTTTATTTAATATTTTATTAATACTTTATTATTTTATTAATACTTATTCCATTTTTTATTATTTTATTAGAGTTAATATTTTATTAATATAACAATATTATACTTACTATATATTTAATTATTATATTAATATAAAAAATTACTTTTAATATAAATTACATAATAAATTATTAATATATTATATTAATATTATATTGTAATAATAATTTAGTATAATAATACTATAATGATAATTTATTATAAATTACAATTATATTTACTTTGTTAATTTTATATTTCTATAATATTACAATAATATTATAATAAAATTTATATTATAATAATTTTTAAGTATTTTAATATTATAATATTATAACTTTATTTTATTATTTTGTAAGATTTTTTAATATTATATTATTTAGTATTCTTAAAATTTTATTAATGTTCTTTAGATTTTCTTAAAATTAATATTATTTATTTAGTTAATATTTTAGTAATATTTTACTATTTATACTAATATTTATTAATATTATTGTTATAAATAAAATATTAAGATATTAATTTTTTTATCTCAAATTTATTAATACAATTTATTTGCAATAGTAGATTTAATTTAATAGTATTTATAATATTTAAATCACTGCTACAGAGTTAATTTTGTGGTCAACTTTTCCACTACACTTTTACATTACCAACCAAAACAGCGTAAAACACAATATACTTTACCATTTACGCTTCACTTTATCAACCAAACACCGGTAAAACGTAATATACTTTTTCATTACACTTCACTTTATCAACCAAACACCGTAAAACAGAATATATTTTCTCTGCTACAGTTCACTTTTTCCATTCTCATTTACGACTTACGACTTGCGACGTTTTGCAACGAAACAAACAGGCCCTAAGTCCCGAGTTTTGCCTGTGTAGCGGACTTAACCGCGAGGCAGTGATTTCTTTGATTAAGTCAAAATGATAGCATCGCTGGGAAGCTATGCTGAAATCCTTCTCTGCAGATCAGTTAAATGGAGAGCAAGGGAAATTAATCCCTGAAGCAGCTGATTAAAGCTAAAGATAAACTAAGGGAGATTGAACTCCCTAAAAAGTTCATTGGTAAGGTCTCTGAATGATCGAGACTTACCGGTTTTGGCCGGGTAATAGCCAGAGTGTGAAAATCACCTAGAGGGGGGTGAATAGTGATAATGCTAATCAATGCACAATTTAAAAATATGATGCAACAATCGCCCAAACAAGACTAAGAGCCGAATGCCCGTAAAGGGTTTGAACTCCTTCTCTGATTCCTCTTGAAATGAGTTAGAGGTGCACAATGCAACCTTGTTGTATGGGGACTATGATTGACAAAATGAATGAAAACAAATGAAATGCAATGAAGATTGAGAGCAAGTAATAAGAGCAATGAAAGTAAAGTAAGAAGTAAGAGCAAGTAAACCAAACGCAAACACCGAGAATTTTTCGAGGTTCGAGCACCCAGCTCTACGTCCCCGCCTTCCCCAGAAGGATTTCTAACCATTATAACTTCACAAAGATGTTACAAATACACGGAGTACCCAACTCCACAATCACAAGTACAAGTTTTCTCTTCGTAGTCAAAAGACCACAAACTCTCTTTTGCAAAAACTCTCTTCCCTTACAATAATCCTTGTAGAACAATGAGTAGGAATGAAGCTCTTGAGTGTAAGTGAAAAGAGAAAGGAAATCAGAGAGTTTGAAAAATATTTCAGAAAATGTGAGAGAATTTCAGCACAAAAACCAAGAAAACAAGCTCTTGTGAATGCCTTAAACTTTTGAAATTTTGCAAATTTTCTTGTAATGAACCTCTCCCTAAAACACCCCTATTTATAGTAGAGGGCTAGGGTTTTAAAGATAAAAAACACACTAAGGCTAATTAGGAAGTATTAGGATCAGTAAATGACATTTAAACCCTTATTAGAGAGAAAAAGACAAAATAAATCAGTTTTAAAATTATAGCCGTTACTGTTCAAACGGCTATTTCCGGTCGACCGGTCGGTCGACCGAAGTACAAAAATAAGGCCGTTGCCGGCTCTCGGTCGACCGCCCGGTCGACCGAAAAAATACAGAGAGTAATGGTCTTGCAGTCAGGCAGGTGTCGGTCGACTGCATGGTCGACCGTGAAACGTGCACACGGATACGCACTGCTGCCAGAACCTCGGTCGACTGGGTCGGTCGACCGGCTTGACCTGACACAGGGTCGGTCGACCGGTTCGGTCGACCGGCTCAGGTCAAAGGCCAAAACAAAAAAACATAATTT
>JAVJIF010016004.1:0-78358 GCA_038442645.1 Agave tequilana | reverse complement strand
TTTTTTTTTTTTTTTGAAAAAGCTTTATATGTATTGTTGACCCATGATCCTTAAGCTAAAGCTTTTGGGTAGAGTAGTTATCTGATAATCTCCTTGGTATAATTTGTATAGGAGCATCCTGTATGCTCAACTTATATGCTTGGAGAAAATCTAAAACATGAAAGGCATTGGTGGTTCACCATTCAGTATGAGGTTTTTTTTGTTTTTTTTCCAGGAAAAGCCAATTGGAGATCTGTTCTCAAGCCTAAGGGTATCTTTTAAAAAAAATGCAGGTTATAGTGTAATTTTTTTTTCAGTGTTTTAGGAGAAGATTTTATGCTGACTGATTCATTAATACAGATTACAGAGAGAACAACGAAATCTCTTCCTTCCATAAGAGAGAACAAGAGTACATCATCACTAGTTAAGGTTAGAAGCTTATTCTAGTCTTTTGCCTGCTAGGAAACTTAATTTTTTTATTGTTCATCATTTTCTATTTGCACTCCGAATTTTAATTTGAAAATTTCCCCGGAACTGCAAGTGGGATAGATGTGAACCCACAGCCTTCTATAATGAGACAAAGCATTACACTGCGAGACGTGTGCAACACTTGTTTTTTTTCCTTAAAATTTGATTAAATGTGTATGCTAGACTAGGTTTAAACCTGTGTGGCTCCAACACCGTACTAATGCCTCTGCCACTTCACAAAAAACTTTGAACTTCTACGGAGGGTCAATGGATATAATTTTATACTAGCTTGTTCACATATCTTCTTACTGCATTTGCTTTAGGCTTGTAATAATATGTGAGTAGCTTGTTTATGGTTTGGCCCACTTCTGTTATGTGTCTAGGATCTTGTTCTATTAACTAACGTGAAGCTTGTTCTATTTGAAATCACCTGGGGGGTTGAATGGTGACTAGCTAATCTAATGATGAATTAATGTGAAATTAAAACTATTTATGTAAACTAAAACTATAAAGCTAAATACACAAGGTATAACACAAGAATTTAGCTGAATTTCTGGTAAAGGGCTCTAGACTATCTCGTCAAGATTCCTCTAGATAAGAGTTGAGGTGCCGCTATGACTCTCTTGGTTGAATATAAGTGTGAGCAAACAATCCCCAAGCATATATCAATATAAGCACAAGTATATCAAGCAAGTAATGAATATGAACAATATGAAAATCACCTAGAGGGGGGGGGTGAATTGGTGATAATGCTAATCTAATGAACTTAATGCGGAATTTAAAAACTAATTGCAATTAACAAGAGATGCACACTCAAACAAGCCAAGCAAATAATTATGAATGAACAATATGAATAAATATAAGGCACAATATAGAGAGAGAGAGAGAGTAAGAGCCAAGGGAACAAGCGCAAACAACAAGATATGTTTCGAGGTTCGAGCACCCAGCTCTACATCCCCGCCTTCACACAGAAGGATTTCAACTCCACTAGCTTGTCCACAAAGGACTCTCACACAGGGAACCTCCACCGAGGATTTGGGGCAATACAATAACAAGGAGTACCCAACTCCTCTCCTTACAAACGCAACCTCCTCCTTGAGGCACAACACTAAGCCAACAAACAATCACCTCACAACTTGAGGGATTAGCACAAAACTTACACAAGGATCACCTCACACCTTGAGGGATACAACCCAATAGCACAACCTCCTCAACACAATAAGGGAAAGGAACAAAGCCAAGCTAAGATAGGGTTTACAACTTGGTGATCAAAAGACCACAAACAATCTCTTTTCCCACACAAAGATCCTATAGAATAAGATAGTAGATGTAGCTCAAGTGTGGAGAAAACAAAGGAATGGAAATCAAAACTCAAAGAAAATCCTTGGGAAAAACTAGAAACCAAGATAAAGAAGTTGAATCAAACAATTTTCCAAAAACCCTTTTCTTTGATATTCCAAACCCTAGCAAAAACACCAAATAGATTGTTCAATTTAAAGCTCAAAAACTTCTTTTGATTGTTGTGAAAACACTGGAGAGTCAGGAAAAATTAGCACTAAAAATCTTAGAGAAAACCTCTTTCCAATGGGGTATTTATAGCCCATTTACAAAACTAGCCGTTGGCAGCAGATTCTACCAAAAAATGAACTACCGGTCGACCGGTCGGTCGACCGGCCAACGGTCACTTTTTGACCGCTGGCAGCTACCAGTCGACGGGCGGCCGACCGTCCCCAGAACCAGAGAGCAACGGCTCTCTGGCCGGTCGACCGCTCGGTCGACCGGGAGAAACCCGAGAGCAACCTGCTCTTAGTCGGTCGACCGTGCGGTCGACCGGCTTATGGGTAAGCCAGCGTGCACGTATCCGTGCACGTCGGTCGACCGCTACAGGCGACCGGCTACTTAGTACGGTCGACCGTCCGGTCGACCGACCTAACCTGGCAGAGGCAGTTCTGGTCAGAAAAACATATTATTTTTAATTCTAAAAATTCTCATAAATCTTCTAAAAATACACAAAAATAGTTTTATCATTTTACATTGATATACAAACTTGTGTTAAAAATTTCAACACAAATTTCAAACATTTTGAACCATTTTTGTGTTATAGAAATTTTGCCAAAAACCAAAAACCGTATTTTCTAAAACTTAGATTTTTGAATTGAAAATACGTTTTGTCCAAAACTTATCTAAATACAAAAACATGATATTTAAACACTTTGTAGCATGTTGCATATGGATGGAAATCCAATATACAAGAAACATATACATATCCATGTTTTTGACTTTAATTTCAAAATATGTTTTGTTAAAAATACAAAACACTAAACTCATGAAATAGACTATCAAACTAAGTTTGTCTAAGAAGTTGAAGCATGCATGTATATAGAACAAATCTTATATACATTAAACCATGTAAACTTGTTTTGAATTTATCTATTCATGAAAACCAAGATCGGTTAAACCAATCAAACCGAACACCAAAACGGAAACATGAAACGTGTGTGTTGTGAACTTGAGCATATCATACTATTCTAATCTTTACTAATGGATCTAAAACTCAAACTAAAATAGGTACCGATGTCTTCTTATAGAGCGCCGTCTCCAAGCCGACTCGAACCAAAACTCCAAAACTCCGAGCTTGACTCCAACGAGTGCTATATATGATCTTGATGCTCGGGCTCTGAAAACATCATGTGAAAGCTTCCAAACCATCTTGTTGAAGCTAATCACCAACTAATATCTTGGTTAATGATCTGAAACTAAAATCACAAGATTATTAGTACACATAACTGCATGAGTTAATCATCATCAAAATTAGAGAGGAAGGCCTCTGGGCCAACAATCTCCCCCTTTTTGATGATGACAAAACTCATGAAGTTATATATGCATGGATTAAAGTTAAGCTTCAGGAAAGCTCCCACTTAACTCATGCATAGCAATAAACAATTAAATATGTAATGAATGCTCATAAACATGTATGCATCAACATGCATAAAACACATAAATTTCTAAAACATGCTCTTGATATCAATTAAATAAAACAAGTACATTTTCAAAACAAGCTCTTGATATCAATTTGCAAAGCAAAACTAATGAAGCTCTTGATACAAAAATAAACATGTTCTTATACTAAATGAAATTTACAAAATAAAACATGCTCTAGATACCAATTTAAACTTAATATATGCAACACATAAATATGCATATATAAAACTTGTACCAATCATGCATATATAGAAAAGATGCATGTTAAACTCTCAAATAATTCTCCCCTTTTTTGTCAATCATCAATAAAGGAGTAAAAACAAAAGCAAAATAATAAATTTTTCTCCCCTTTTTGTTCGAAACAAAGAATCAACAAAGGGGTCAAAAACAATAAAAACAATGTTCTCCCCCTTTTTGTCTAAAACAAAAGAATATCAATAAGGGGTGACATAAAACATGATACCAAAAAAAAATGTCAATGAAGTGCATAGATGATATCAATTGAAAAGAGTATAAAAATATTTTAAGGAATGCCTATATCAAATGATACCAATTGAAATAAAGGTAAACGAGGCATTTAAACAAATTGTTTTAATTGAGATTTGTTTCAAGTAAACATGTTTATATGAAAATATATATCAAATGGAAACAAAAATCTTGATACCAATTGATAAGTAAACAAACAACATACCAATTGTAAGAAAACAATTTTGATACCAATTGAAATTAAACATAACAAATTTTGAATTTCTAAACAAGGATTTTGATACCAATTGTAAATATTTTTCATTTTGAACATATGATACCAAATTGAAATTTTCAATCATAAAGTATGGGAGTGGAAATCAAATACCAATTGAAAAATAAAATACAAGGTTTCTCCCTCTTTATGAAATACCAAATGAAACAATGAATAAGCTTGTATATAGATACCAATTGAAAACTAGTCAATTGAAACAAGATAGTCATTATAAAACAAGCTTTATCATGATCAAAATTTGTGCTCTAAGATATATGTATGATAAATTTAGATACCAATTGAAATTAATACTCTTTGAAGTACGAGCATACATATACGAAAATATATGAGTATACAATAAAAGTCAAAATTGATACCAATTGAAAGAATCAAATGATACCAATTGAAACAACAATAAGCTCAAATGTATCTCATATTCCTAACCTCCCAACACATGCTTATGTTTAAAAGATTTTCAATGTAAAGCATACACAAGGCATGGTCTCCCAACCAACCGCCCGTAGAAGGTAGGGTTTTCAAAAAAATAGGTTTGAACATATAGATTGTTTGAAAAACTCTACCAAAGTGAAGAACACGAACTAGTTATGATAAAATTTGTTAACTAGTACAAAATCCTTCAAGTAAGGAACAAAACAAAATTATTTTTCATGAAACATATGTAATTCATAAGATCACTAAACACTCAGAATCCATAAAGCCCATATCATACTCATGAAAACAAAGTCATGAGAAACCTAATAAAGTGAGTGAACAAGTATTATGTGACACATATCATCATGAAAATATTCAATTAAGCTCGATTTAAATTCCTTAAAAATGAAACATGAAAATCTAAAAATTTTTAATAAAACAAATTATACTTCAAGGCATATGTATGTTTTGTCAACACAAAAAGTATACATACATATCCCTAAACACAATTGAGTCTATATATAAAGATTTGCATGAAAAGCAAATGACTCAAGGGGTATACATGTATATCTTAAAGTTTGGCAAAATAGACGTATACATGAAATGAAAACACAAGATCATAAAACATATCTAAAATGGGGAATACAAGTTAGAATGCATGAATCATCAAAACTAGACTATACTAGCACATCTAATGGGTACAAATAAGCATTCAAGCATAAACATATAATAATTTACTTGTGTCCCATTCTATGTACAAGTATATACCTAGTCTCAATGAAAACTAATATTTAAACATATATTCAAATCATGAAGCACAAAACAAGACATAAATCAACATGATAAACATAAATAAGATCATGATGTCAATCCACATGCTATTAGAGCTATGATATACATAATAGCTAAACAATGGTGAGAACACTACATATGGGTCCATATAAGCATGGGTGATCTCAAAAGCTAAGCATGCATGTCAATGGTCTAATAGTCATGGCATTTGACGTACTAATTTAAAACATGAAGCATCAAAAACAAAAATCATAAACATACATATGGTCATTATGTATACGCATATGCATTAGATCTAGGGCATACATATTAGTTTAAAACAAGGTGAGAACACAAAGATAAGTCCATTTTAAACATGGGTGTCTCAAATAACTAAACATGTATATCACTAATCTAAATCACATGGCATAATCATAATGAGCTTAAAAACATGACATGCTAAAAATGAAAGTCATAATAAGCATGCAAACATAAACGGAAGTTTAGAGATTGATACCAAAACCGATGAAGGCACCTCTCTAGCTTTCCAAACTAATGGTGGTCCTCTCCACCAAACTCCCTTGAAAGTGATGCATCCAAATTGTTTTCTTTAAGCACGGAACGCATCCACTTCAAGGCACCGCCACTCTCACGTAATGCGAGAGCCCACACCTATATCAAAAATTTTAGGGGTGGTCTTGGTACCCATTTCCTTGTGGGTCCATAGGGGTTAGTATCTCTCCTAACCCAAACAAGATTATTTGCTAAATTTTAACATGTAAACGATCATAGCAAAATCTAGCAAGGTGGCCTTTTCGACCACAATGTGTACACGTGTACACATGGGCATACATAGTGTGAAGTTTGTGATCGTGATGAGCATGTGTATGTCGTGATGGGTGTGCATGCAAGGATGGAACTTGTTTCTTGCGAATCAAGGTTTTCAAGCGTGTATGATTTAAAGTACATTGTCTCAAAGTGGAGCCCAAACAATCTACACTTTTCTTCAAATCATTTATATCATTTTTAATAATAGAAGATAAAGTGGAGCATGCAAAAGATGTGCTAGGTGAAGCTACACTAGCATGGCAAACATGTGAAGACAATTCAATTTTCAAAGATTCATTATTCTTTAAAACAAAATTCAATTCTTTTGAAATGAAATAAATTTCATTTTTCAATGAAAGATTATCTTTAAAACAAAATCTAATTTAGAAGATAAAATCTCATTGTTTTTCACAACATCATCACAATCCTTTTTGCTTTTCAAAAAGTCATTTTCCTTTAGAGCAAGTTCTGATTGAGATTAAGTGAGTCACGTTCACTTGCAATCTCTTCCTTCTCTTGCAAAATCAATTCAAAATTTGAACACAAATCCTTCATTTCTTCTTTTAGCTCAAAATTATTCTTTTCAAAAGATCAAGCTTTTTCAAAACATTTTCAAACTTTTGAGCAAGTTCCATATTTAAAGTTTGAACTTCTAAGCATCCATAGCAATATGAACTAGAGCTATCATCTAGTTGAGAATCCGATTGTACCTCAAGGGAGTCTTTCCCTTGGCCATGAGGCAATGCTCTTCGGACTTGTCTCCCCTAGATTTTCTCAACTTGTTGATGATCCTTGGAAGCTCGGGAGAAGTCAATATGCTCCAAACTGTAAAAGCCGAATCATAATGAGCAAACACATGTAAAAGATCTTCATTAAGAGATGCTCTAAGTGTCCTAAGTGCAAGTGCATTGGCCTTCTTATGCTTGCTATCATTGGGATATGATTCCTTAGTAGTGGCTTGATAAACTAGATGTCCTAGGGTTTTCAAATGACAACTCATCTTGGCCTTTCAAATATCATGTCTAGAAAAATCAAATATAGGAGGGCTATCCATGAGTGTAAACTAAATGTGTGCAAATGAAAAATGCAAATGAAGATTAGCAAACCAAGATCTCACTCCCAGGTGGTTAAACCTAATATCAGGAGCGTAGGCTCTGATACCAATTGAAAATCACCTAGAGGGGGGTGAATAGGTGATAATGCTAATCTAATGAACTTAATGCGAAATTTAAAAACTAATTACAATTAACAAGAGATGCACACTCAAACAAGCCAAGCAAATAATTATGAATGAACAATATGAATAGATGCAAGGCATAATATAGAGAGAGTAAGAGCCAAGGGAACAAGCGCAAACAATAAGATATGTTTCGAGGTTCGAGCACCCAGCTCTACATCCCCGCCTTCACACAGAAGGATTTCAACTCCACTAGTTTGTCCACAAAGGACTCCCACACAGGGAACCTCCACCGAGGATTTGGGGGCAATACAATAACAAGGAGTACCCAACTCCTCTCCTTACAAACGCAACCTCCTCCTTGAGGCACAACACCAAGCCAACAAACAATCACCTCACAATTTGAGGGATTAGCACAAAACTTACACAAGGATCACCTCACACCTTGAGGGATACAACCAATAGCACAACCTCCTCAACACAATGAGGGAAAGGCACAAAACCAAGTTAAGATAGGGTTTACAACTTGGTGATCAAAAGACCACAAACAATCTCTTTTCCCCACAAAGATCCTATAGAATAAGATAGTAGATGTAGCTCAAGTGTGGAGAAAACCAAAGGAATGAAAATCAAAAACTCAAAGAAAATCCTTGGGAAAAACTAGAAACCAAGATAAAGAAGTTGAATCAAACACTTTTCCCAAAAACCCTTTTCTTTGATATTCCAAACCCTAGCAAAAACACCAAATAGATTGTTCAATTTAAAGCTCAAAAACTTCTTTTGATTGTTGTGAAAACACTGGAGAGTCAGGAAAAATTAGCACTAAAAATCTTAGAGAAAACCTCTTTCCAATGGGGTATTTATAGTCCATTTACAAAACTAGCCGTTGGCAGCAGATTCTACCAAAAAATGAACTACCGGTCGACCGGCCAACGGTCACTTTTTGATTGCTGGCAGCTACCGGTCGACCGGGCGGTCGACCGTCCCCAGAACCAGAGAGCAACGGCTCTCTGGCCGGTCGACCGCTCGGTCGACCGGGAGAAACCCGAGAGCAACCTGCTCTCAGTCAGTCGACGGCTTATGGGTAAGCCAGCGTGCACGTATCCGTGCACGTCGGTCGACCGCTACGGGCGACCGGCTACTTGGTACGGTCGACCGTCCGGTCGACCGACCTAGCCTGGCAGAGGCAGTTCTGGTCAGAAAAACATATTATTTTTAATTTTAAAAATTCTCATAAATCTTCTAAAAATACACAAAAATAGTTTTATCATTTTACATTGATATATAAACTTGTGTAAAAATTTCAATACAAATTTCAAACATTTTGAACCATTTTTGTGTTATAGAAATTTTGCCAAAAACCAAAAATCGTATTTCTAAAACTTGGATTTTTGAATTGAAAATACGTTTTGTCCAAAACTTATCTAAATACAAAAACATGATATTTAAACACTTTATAGCATGTTGCATATGGATGGAAATCTAATATACAAGAAACATATACATATCCATGTTTTTGACTTTAATTCCAAAATATGTTTTGTTAAAAATCCAAAACACTAAACTCATGAAATAGACTATCAAACTAAGTTTGTCTAAGAAGTTGAAGCATGCATGTATATAGAACAAATCTTATATACATTAAACCATGTAAACTTGTTTTGAATTTATCTATTCATGAAAACCAAGATCGGTTAAACAATCAAACCGAAAACCAAAACGGAAACATGAAACGTGTGTGTTGTGAACTTGAGCATATCATACTATTCTAATCTTTACAAATGGATCTAAAACTCAAACTAAATTAGGTACTGATGTCTTCTTATAGAGCGCCATCTCCAAGCCGACTCGAACCAAAACTCCAAAACTCCGAGCTTGACTCCAACGAGTGCTATATATGATCTTGATGCTCGAGCTCTGAAAACATCATGTGAAAGCTTTCAAACCATCTTGTTGAAGCTAATCACTAACTAATATCTTGGTTAATGATCTGAAACTAAAATCACAAAATTATTAGTACACATAACTGCATGAGTTAATCATCATCAAAACTAGAGTGGAAGGCCTCTGGGCCAACACAATAAGAGCATGCAAGATATAAACACAAGTGAGAGATAGAGAGCAATCGCAAATACGAGCGATTTGTTTTGAGGTTCGAGCACCCTTGCTACACGTTCCCGCCTTCAACACTATGAAGGATTTACACTATAAACGATCCCACCAGATCACTCTGTGCCGCAACACCTACAACGAGTTCACGCTAACTCTTTGGACTCACTAGTCTCACTCACTAGTCTCTCTTATTCCTGCAAGAACAACACACCGCAAGCACACTAGCTTGCTGAGGCCGCACCTCTACACCGAGCTCTCAGTAGAACTTGAAACAATGCGAACCCGCAAGTCCGCCTCCTTAAATACAAAGTAGAACACTTTGGTGATCACAACACTTTGATCACCTAAAACACTCTCACAACAACTCTCCTATATGATAGATATAGCAAAGAAAAGCTCAAGTATGTGTGAGAAAATTAGGATTGATTTGGTGGTGAAAAACTCAAGAAATCTCTTTTATAAACACTCTTGAAAAACTCTCCTTTTGATATGAAAGTTTTAGCTCTAAAACATGTGGAGATAAAACACTGAGATAGGTAGGAAAAACTAGCCCAAAAACTCTCTTCAAATCTTATAGAAAACAGCCCAAGGGGTCCCCAATATATAGGCTACAAAAAACTAACCGTTGGGGACAACACAGCAGGAAAATCCTGCTATCGGTCGACTGCTTGGTTAATCGCCAACGGTCGGATTTCCGACGTTTGAAAACTCGTTCAACCGGCCGGTCGACTGAAAAATGGGCTTAGACCTAGCGGTCGACCGCCCGGTCGACCGGGGCCATTTACATAGAGCAGAGACTCTCTGTCGGTCGACCGTGCGGTCGATCGGCCCTTACTGTGCACGTTTGTGCACATCGGTCGACCGGAGCAGTTAACCGACTTCTGGCTCGATCGACCGTCCGGTCGACCGGCAGAAGGCCAGTCCAACATTTTTAGGGATTAAAAACTCGGTCTTTTTCCTTCATTAAGATCTTATAAATTCTCATAAATTCTACAAAAAAAGTTCATTGATATACGTTGAAATATAAATATGTTTGATTAAAAATCAAAACATATTACAGACATTTTGAACTATTTTTGTAATATAGAAGTTTTGCCTTAAACAAAAATCTGTATTTTCCACAAACGATTTTTTCAAAACTTTTTCAAATACAAAAACAAGATATTCTAAACACTTTTAAAGCTTAGCATGTATGGATATGATCCATTACACATATATGATGAAATATCTATGTTTTTGACAATAAGCTCTAAAATAAGTTTTGATAAAACACATGTATATTTTGAAGCTTAAAAAATCAAACCGGTATTTTTCAAAACGAAAACTCTTTTATGAACACATATAAATCTTGTGTGTGAGTGTATATGAACTTGAGCAATCCACCAATTAATCTATCATTTACATTTTATCTAAAAACAAAATCTTGACACTTACAATCATGACACAAGTCTTCTTGGAAATCTTCTCTTGAAGGTCTTCTTTTCCTTCTTGACTTGGTCCAAACCTTGATCCAATGAGTTAGACTCCTCTTGAGTACTTGATGCAATCTTGATGCGCGAGCTCTTGAATCAACACGTGCTAGCTCTAAAAATGACTTCAAATCCTTTGTTGAAGTTAAAAATCAACTAAGATCTTGATCAAATATCTGATACTAATTAAACACAAGATCATTAGTACTATAACTATATGAGTTAATCATCATCAAAACTAGAGTGATGGGCCTTCGGGCCAACAATCTCCCCCTTTTGATGATGACAAAACTCATGGAGTTATATATGCATGAATTAAATATAAGCTTCATAAAAGCCCCCTTAACTCGGCTACACTGAGATCCAAAACTTGTAGAATATACCGACCTTCATGAAATAAATTGCATTTTACCTTCATTGCTTGTGGCAAATTAAATTTTTCTACATTCAGTGGAAATAAATTTCTGGTTTAAGATTCAATTGAGGCACTTGGTGATCAAGTTTAATACTACAGTCCTCTAAATTAATAACCTCTCTAAATTAAAAAAAATCTCGGTTCGGACTCGGGCCAGTGTAAAAAATTAATAAACCCCTATATCGTAATAATAATTATTTTTTAAACCTAGTGTAAAATTTTGGTCCCGACTGTCGCATAAATTTATAATTTTATAAAAGTACAAAATATATTACATACAATGTTCAAGAACTTGAAAAGTACTTTAAGATGCTAGTCTGCACAAGGCTACCATTTTTGACATTTTTGACTTCATCCTTTATCTTTTGAATTGTCCTTAAGAAGTGATTGTGATGACTTTCTTGTTGTAGCCAAAAGATTTCAATCAAATTAGCATTTCAACAGCCTTACTTGTGATAAGATATATTTGTTAGGAGATTTTTAAAGAGTTTACCTACTAAAGTGAGTTTTTTAAGGAGATTAAATGCTATAGAGTCATTGAAGGAGTTTGAAGGATGTGAAACATTAAACAAACTCATTTTCTAAAACAAAAAATAATTTACAAAGTAAAACCCTTTAAATTAATAACCCCTCTAAATTAGTACTCAAGGGTGGGTCCCAAGAATATTAATTTAGAGGGGTTCTACTGAAATTTTTTTCCTTCTGGATTATCACTTATGTTAGAGATAAAACTTGAATGGTTGCATATGCAGACAGATCTTTATGCATTTAGTTCAGGTATGTGTTACTAGGGTATAAGTTTTGTTATTATTATTTTGTGTGACTGGATTTTGTGCATTTCTTTAATCCTATCACACAAAGTTCCTTTTTTTTTACATTAATCCGTAATGTTTAGGGTCCCTAGACTCGTGCCAACCTGGATCACTTAGCCCAGAACCGACCAGGGTTTTGAGGGCGGAGGCCTGCACCTGAAATTCTATATATGTATGTATTAGATTCAGACTTACACTGTTGATTGCTGTATCAGGGGTATTTTGTGAGGAGTGTCTATTTTAAAGGCCTGCTATAGAAAGCCTTAGGGTTTTTGGAGCTGCTGTTATCATATTCTGTACTGGGAATTTGGGTTTTGAGTTTGAGAGCTCGAGTTGCATAATCTTTACCCCATCTTTTAGTTCACTAGTATTATCCATTTGCTGTTGTCTGTGGATGTAGACAATTTATGGAACCATGAAATTTTTTGTGCTTCTGTGTGGAATGATTCTGTCATCTCAAACTTGTGTTAACGGGAATCCAATTCTGTGTTTATTTGTGTTAGGTTTATTCCTAACACTGTATGTGGTGGTTATTAATTTACCTGTGTACCTGTTTTGTGCCTCCATGAGAAGTAGACTGCATGAAAATCGATGATCTTGATTAAACTGTTGCAAGCATTCTCAAAATAACTTGTACCCTTTCATCCAACTGCCGATTGCAGAAACCTGATAGAAGCTAAAATTCAAACAGGCATAAACAAGCATGCAATATCCAATTTAAGTTTGAATCTATGTCTATTTTTCCACTTCTATTCTTGTTGAGTAAGCCGCTTTCTCAATTTCACAATTTTGATCTCTCAACAGCGTAAATCTGCCATTCCACTTTTCGGAGGTATCATGACAGCGCAACTTCTCGTCTGCCATAATGGTTCTTAGGGTTTGTTGCTGCTCATACCGTATTTGTTTCCATTCTCGTTACTTGACCTGGAGTGAGGTTACTTATTCCAAATATGATCATCACTTCTTTTAATGTTCCTGTTTGTTTTTATTGAAATTTCTCGACTTTTATCTCTGACTAACATTGGAATAATACCCAACTTTATAACAGCTCTTGTATTAGTTGTACCAAAGTTCTGACAAAAATTGTGCTTATGATGGAAGAATGATTGTCTATTTGCCTTGATTCCTACTAGATAAAAGCTGCAAATTTACTTATCATGCAGAATGAGAATTTATTTTGTCTCTGCCGCGCGGAACATATGAATTTTTTTTCATGGGTTGTTCTGAATTTTTAGGTGTTTATCACAAATATGACTCAAAACTTATTCCATGTTGGACTTGCTTCTAATTGTTTTCTGTGACAGTTTTTGTAACATTGTTGTATTTGAGTTCATTGTTATAATATGAACTCAAATATAGGCATGTGTACTATTTATTTTTTAATTTTTGTTAGTGTTGTTTATCATCGAAAGAGTGGTTATCTCTCGATGCTAATAAGTTCCTAATAGAAAGAATGGTTATCTCTGGCTTTTCTTCTGCTCAACATTAGTCTCGACTTTTCTCAGTTTCTCAATGGAAAGATGCAGCTTTTACTTACTAGCAATGTGCCAGCACGAAATCAGTGCACAAGTAGGCTGAAATTTAGTTAATATTGTTGTTAAATTCTTTTACTCAATAATTATATTTATCACAAGATTACGAAAACTATAAATATTCGTAATGAATAATAAAATAGTCAGTAAATATTACTTAATTATGTACAATTATTAATTTAAAATTAATTACTATTTAGTTAATATTTGTTGGTAGTAAATATTAACTTAGTAATAATTATTAGTAGTAATTATTTTTTAAATTGATAATTAAAATATTATTATAAGAGGCTGTTATTATTTACATTCATAACTAGAATATGATTAATTGGAGGGAAGAGAGAATATGAAAAATCTAAGTCCAAATGAAAAGTCCACAAATTTTTCACATGTACTTTTTATGATAGTTGAATTGGACTAAATGTAGATACTTGAATTAAAAAGTTGGCACTCAAAAGTCCAGTCCAAATCCCATTTAATAATCAATAACACTTGATTTTGAAACCCAAATCCGAGTACGAAACCAATAACGCTAGTTTTAGAAAGTCAAATCACAATCTCAAACCAATGACACCAAAATTTGAAATCTTAGAAATTATTTGAATTCAACTCGAAAATTTTAAACCTAATATTGCAATTTGTTTTGGAGTTGGACTAGTTCTGTTCACATGTGTGATTCAATCGCACGGATGGTCGTTGAGAAAGATAGCATGTCGGTTTTCTCACAAACAAGAAATAACTTTTATTGACGAGAGATTATTCTCTTACTAACAAATAAATTCTTATTATTGATGTTGCCTTTTCATTGGGCATCTTAAAATATGCATGTCTCGTGCATGTAAACAGAGCCCAATTCATCTGGTCATGGCGAGTAAATTGGTTGGATTAGACTAATCTCTGATTGAAGATAGAACTACTAGCAAAGCACACGAGATATGGTGCGCAAAATAACTGTTTCAGTCGAAGATTCTTGTACTAGCATATGGATCACAAGAATCATCCAATGTTTTATAGTTCACATGGAAGATTCACATGAACATGCTTCAAGATAACTAATCAGAGAAATTTGCATCAAAAAAATTAGTACGGTAAGAGAATCAATTTTTTATCAATAAAAAGATATTTTTATTAGGAAGATAAGGTGCTCTTTCATTAGCCAATTTAAAGTATGTGTTGGTGATTTATACACCTAAATTAAATCTGGCTAAAGTTATTGAAAACTAGGCGGGTCTCTCTCACTCTCTTTCAATATAAGTCATGTTTGTTTTGGAGGAAGAGAGGGGAAGAGAGGGGCGGGGCAAATGGGGCGTCGGCACGTGGTGGGGGGCTCTCCCTCCGTCGCTTGGATGTCAAGGGGAAGAGCTCCTCTTCCACCACGTCAGCGCCTGGCCTAGCAGCTGGAGGGTTTTTTCTCCCTCTTCTTTCTTCCTCTCTTCCATTCTCCAAATAACAAATCAAGAAGCGAGAATCTTTCCCTCTTCTTCTCTTCCATTATCTATACAGGCCCTAACAGTGTTCTAAAAATCGAATTAATCAGCCGATTAATCCTATTCGTTGGCAATCCGCTTAATATTTCATTAAGCGTTCTGAATATGCGCTTGGGCGATTAATGGGGTCCAAAACAATTAATCCCCGATTAATCTGATTAATTCCAGATTAATCTGATTAATCATTTAGGCATTTCATATGTTTTTTATTTGAAAAACTTATCATTTTGTGTGTGTTGGATTGCTAAATAGTTTATGTTGTGATGTTGATGATTTGATAATGATCTTTTATTAAATAGTAGATGAACTGTTATTTATTAAATAGTAGATGAATTATGATATTTTATTATTATATATTTTGCATAAAGTGATACTTATATTTTATTATTTTTGATTATTTTTCGAATTAACTTATTTAGCAATTTTTCTCCATCATTATTTTGATTGATAAATTGACTAATTTTTTTATTATCTTATTTTGCAAGTAAGTTCTTTAGTTTATATTTATGTTGCAAAATTTAAAAATTTTGAATTACTAATGCGAAGAGATAAGTTCTCTTACTTTTTTTTATTTATTCATAGTGTTTTGTTGTTCATATCATAATTTATAGCTTCACATCTACAAATTGTCTTGTATAATATTTAAGCGTTTTCAACAATTAACTATATATATGCATATGTAGTTGTTTATAAATATAATTAAATATATTCAAATATTCAAAATGATTAATCCTCAATTAATCCCCGATTAATCTGATTAATCATTATTCAGTGTTGGACCGGATGAATAATGAAACCAATTTTTTTAACACTGGGCCATAATAATATTAATGGCGTGATTTGGGCTTAAGATCTTGTCACAAGTTACACATTTTTCTAGTTGCACGCTCAAACTCCTATGAATACGACTAAAGTTGACTCCCCCTTTCTCGTTAATAGTTTTTACTCCTTTCTTGTTAATAGCTGGATAGGGACTTTGCTATTCTGTGTGTTTTTAATTAGCTTAACCGCTGACTGGATTCACCGGCAACCTCCGGAGAGCAAATTTGTGGCCTGGCCGGGGTCATGTGGGGAGAGAAGCCACGAGGCAATATTCGAACCGGTGACCGTGAGGAACATTGTGTTCTAACCGACGCAGAGCAACCGATTAGACAATCACGGGATGAAAGGACTTTGGGCACCATCCCAAAAGACTAGCCTTATAGGTGGAGTTGTCAAAGTCTTTATATACCCAAAATCATCCCCATGTCTAGCCGATGTGAGATTCTTTATTCGACATCTAACTCAACAATCCCCCTCGAATAAAGAGTCTCTCTCCCTCGAATAAAGAGTCTCTGCAATCTCATCTTTCTTTACACTTGGAAGACCATTGCTCCATCGATATCACAAATCTTTACCGCGTGGGGCAGAGACGTTCTTACGTGAAGCGCAAATTGCAGCATATTACTTTTCTTGACTGCGCGGACAGCGGACACGCCTTACGTGAAGCAGGAGCACCACTGTCAAATCTCGAGGCATGACTCTAATACTAATTGTAAGGACTTGAGGCACCCTCTCAGAATGCTAGCCTTCTAGTTGGAGTTGTCTAAGTCCTTATATAGTCAAGATATCTCCATGTTTAGCCGATATGAGACTATTTGTTCAACATTCAACTCTACACGGGGGACGTTGCTATTCTGTTGATGGGCCACAAATATTCTTGATAGCTCACATATCTACATTTATGTGATAGACGTCATTCAATAACCAGTACTCAATGTTTCCAATAAAACAAAACTTAAATTACATATCCCCAGTGTCTCTCTTCTATAAATTGTGTTCATCTAAACTCAGATGATGATGATGATGATGATGATGATGATGATAAATAATAAAGTATGCTTCATCAATAATGTCACACACACACCAGAAGGTTCTCTACACAAACAATGCACATGGGTTATTTGTCTCAATATAGTTGGAGCTACAATGTACATGTAGCTTTTTATTCCTATAATTAGAATACATGGTTTTGTGTTTGGTCTGACAGCTAATTGAAGTATAGTAGCATAGGAGATAATACACATTTGTTTTAGTTTGATGCATAATAAAGTTATATTTCGTAGATATTATTAAAAAATACTAACGTGGCATCTTCTTTTAATTTCTTTATTATATTTCAACTGCTAATTGAAACTACAATCATTTTGGTCGTAGTTAAAACTACAGCAAAAAACTCAAAATATAGCTCTAACTATTCACGTTAGAACTACATGTAACTTTAACTACATCAAAATAACACCAATTAATTGTAGTTCTAACTGCAGCAAAAAAGCCCAAAGTACAGCTCTAGTGAAGTTAAAACTCCATGCAACTCCAACTACATCAAAATAAACAGCCAGGCTGCTATCTACTATTGTTGAAGCTGCATGCAATTCCAATTACAACCATCCAAACAACCCCGAGTATGAGCTATTGTGCGTGCTTCAGGTTTACATTCATGTGCATCGCATGAGCAACAAGTCTCCGAGACATCTCTCATTGGCCATGCAGTTTTTCAGGGGCTGAACTGTGGCCCCATGTTTAGTTATCTGCAACTGCAACCCATGGGCACTGGGCTCAAGACATTTCCCATTGGCCACACCAATTATACAACCAATGTAGGGATCAATGTCTTTTTCTTTTTCTCTAAAAATTTCCTTTTATTCTTCACCTGATCATGAGTAACATTATAGACATGATACAGGATACTAAAAAATATTATTCCTGTTAAACACCAGAACTATAGAACTTCAGATCAACACTACTCAGAAGAACCACAATGCTCAAGTATCAATCTTCAAACACTTCAGATCAACAAAGAAGGTGCCATTAGAACAATTAGAAAGAGTATAAAGCTACCAAACTCTTTAATCTGAAGCAGTAGTATAAAAAGGTTTCCTCGAACACTTTAAAGCAATAAATATCTCAAAAAGTTTAGAGAAACCAGGATCCAAATGCTTAAATCGAAAATTTAAATAAATATGTAGCTAGTTTAACTACATCACATGACTTCATAGCAGTAGCAATGGCAATTTTGGTGGCAGGTCGAAAGTTTTGCAAATTCCCTGGAGTAAGGGTAAGGCACTGGCTCTACATATTGGCCTTCGCTACCACCGTAGACTGAATATTTAGGGACAACATATGAAGATAGTCAATCAGCCTTGCCCTCCTGAGCTCCTATTTCCTGCAGGTAGTGCTCAGCATCAAGGGCAGCCATGCACCCTGCAACGTTTTAATGGATGCACGGGATTAGTTGAAAAGCAACAGCCATTAAATGCAATCATAGAAGAGCAAGAAAACGTTCAACAGAAATCAAATGGTCTTAAATTAAATCAAAGTTGCATGTAAAAGTTGGAGTTAACTATGAAAAATAACTGCTGTCAGCTGGTCTTGGCTGGACATGTTCGAAAAGTCATGCTACGGACTGACACAATTCGTAAGTAAAATTGATATTTATGCTCACTGCTAACCACATTAGGTCTATGTTACCCTTCTCTTGGTTGGGGTTAGAATTTTGGTATTTAGGGGTCTGAGGAGAATAAGTGAGGTTTTTCTTTTGGACACTTTTACAGATAATAAGAAAATAAAATCATAACCAGCTTCATGAATGGAATGAATATGTCATGTATGCATAAAGAGTTTCTTTTTGACACTAAAGCATTAAGGACTCAAGGTCAAAACCACAACACTGATAGCTTCAAGTTTCCAAGACCCATCCATAACTTTAGCCAACCTTTGTTCTCCTTGAAACCTAGCTTACATCGATTGATGGCTGAGGCATAAAATCAATACGTCAAAGTCAAACTTTAGAAAGGTTTTTTGCCACCATAAAAACAGTGAGCCTTGTTGGTCACTATTACGGCCACTGGTTTCAGTTGCAGGAAGCTGCTGCAGTTTCTTCCTCATGACCATCAAGTTGGATTTTGCCCTTCTCCATTCTAGCCATTTAACACAAATCTCTTCTTCTTAACTGGGCTAATTCAGCTCTACTTTATATATGCTCATATGACATTAGTTACGTTTTTAGCGCCTTCGTTTCAACTCCTACTCGTCTGAAATACTTGGTGTTCACTTTATCTCTTCCAGGGGTATACCAAATCGAAGTGAAAAAGTCCTATGATGTAATTTCAACTTATTGGCCACAAAGAACTTCAAACCTCTAACCATAACTAGTAAGACTTGTCCTAATTACCAAGTAACATCTGGTGTTAGAATTAGCTATTGCAGAGGGTCTCCTAAGGTTTTATCTTTCCTGACCTTTGATCTATACCCCATCAACTCTCCTCCCTCACCAGACCTCAGCTCTTCTTTGAATATGTTATTACCATTTTAGTTATCCATTAACTTGTCTTCAACTTCTGTAACTGCTACACCCTTAAGAGTATAACTCCTCTCCTTATAACACCATAACCAGTAAGACTTGTCCTAATTACCAAGTAGTTAATCTGGTTAGAATTAGCTATTGCAGAGGTCTTCTAAGGTTGTCTTTCCTGACCCTTGATCTATAACCCATCAACTCTCCTCCCCCACCAGACCTTCTCAGCTCTTCTTTGAATATGCTATTACCATTTTAGTTATGCATTAACTTGTCTTCAACTGCTGTAACTGCTACACCCTTACGGTATAACTCCTCACCTTATGCTTCCAGGAATTACCGACATCCATGAAGACATTACAATTCTGCTACCCCATTTTTTGGACTTTCTTTGCATGCATTGCCTGTCATGTGTCATTTTATAAAGTTCTTTCAAGCATCCATGTGCTTGTCAAAATATCCCAAAGGACTTTTCAGTTATATCGCACAGCTTTGATCTCCAAACATATTCCTTCAGTTTCATCCATGCATCTCTGATCTCCAAACATATTCATTTCTCTCTCCACTCGTTCAATTAATAGATTCAAGATAACAATACAGCTCATTACAGAAATGCTTGACCATTAATTTTGACATGTGTAGCATGGACACTCTTATCTCGGACATACGTGTCATATGTATTTTTAAGAATTTATCGCGTGTCGGTGTGTCAGGTCCATGTTAGACTCGCCGTGCCCGTGCAACATAGGTTTTAACTGTGGCCTCATATTTCCTATAGATACCAGCAAAATCTCTTTGCCTCCAATGGTTTCTCTAAATTTTTGGTTTAATATCTAATCTTATTCTCTTGTCAATTATCATATGCAAATCAAATACTTAAAGGCGTCTCTTCTAGAATAGTAGCTATGGGGTAGCTGTAAGTACATCCATGATACTGCAAACACATGGACATAAACCAGAGTCTTTCCAAACTCTTTAGTTAAGTAACAACATGAGTATATTTTGTTTCCTTGCTGTGGTTCTTTTGATGCACATCAGTGTAACATCATATATATATATATATATATATATATATATATATATATATATATATATATATATATATATATATATATATCTCCACCACAACTCCAACAGATCTTTTGCATACAGTGCTCTTTCTTAATTGTTAAAAAGAGTTCATCTCTTAGAATGTGATTTTTCTCTTTTCTTAATGAAAAATAAAATAAAATAAATAGTACACAAATATTCTTGCCCCGTTTTACCGATGTTTTTTATCTCTTCTCAAAAAGTAGCCTCTTTTGTTGTTCTTCCTAGCATATATGCAAATTAGTTCTCAGAGAATAATTGCTTTTCTAGATTCATAATGTATCACCTTTTTGCATCACCTTTTCTTATTTATTATATAATGGATGTACTTCTCAATACATCCCATTCATTTGGAATTTTCATAGTTCTCCAAACCCCATTAAATGAGCTATTTGACCACAATATCCACTTTCTTTCTCCTATACACATTTCCGAAGTGTAAGGGTAAATTCCCAGAAGGAATTTATCTACACTTCAAATTGTAACGTGAATCAAAGAGAGAGTAGAAGAAACAATCGCAAAGATTCAGATTTTACGTGAAAATTCAATTTGAAAAAAACCACAGCGAGGAGAAGAATTCACTACTTTCACAGGATTACAGCGTATTCTTCATAGAACAACTCTCTTCTTCTATCTACATATCTCTAGTCCAAAGAATTATGTCTCTCGTGCTTGTCCCTTCTAGATATCATATATACCCGGGGATTTCTGTTGACGGTGCGAGTCATGCAGGATTCAATAACCGCACGATCTATACGTTATGATCTTTCATAATAGCCTGGATTGTGCTATTGATTGGGGAGTGATATTTACTGCTTTCTGTAAGCTTGCGTAGAAATAGGGATCGTGAACCACGTTTGAAATATGGAATGACTTGGTGGCATAACGGACTCCACAAATATAAGCGGGATTTGATGGAGTCGTTGCAAAGGTTGTCTTACTCAAGTCGGGAGAACTGACTTCAGGAGGAGGAATACCCTCGGGAGAGTTAATTTCCTTGGGAGAGGAAAATGGTTTCGGGAATGTTCTGGACATTGCTCTTGCTCGGAGATTTTCCTTGCGAGTGTCTTCGAAAACTTCTGACGACGAGGGCCACGTGTCTTGATCCTGGCGTAGGTCAGATTTTGACCACTACAGATGCTCCCTCCACTTCCTCTTTCTCCTGACTTCGAGGGAAAAGAGTGGAGCAAAAATGAGTATCTCCTGGCTCGGGAAGTTTGAGGCGTCGCTTATAATTTGAAAAGTCTTGTTCAATGCTTCTTAGTACTCTGAGCTTTCTTTGTAAACTGGTGAAGATAGTTGGGTGATTAATGACTCAAATCTTGACTTCATAATGGAGGAGATCGTTTGGCAGGATTGAATCAAATCCGGTTAATTTGACATGTCAGAGAATTCGGGATTCAAAACCATCTTTGCAGATGTGAAGGTTTTTGAGTTCGAGGTGGTTCGGCTTCTGCGTCTATAAATAGGAAGTTTTTTGAAAGTGGGAGGCCCAACTTCAGAAGGCTCTCCTCTGCCCTTTAATATTTCTTGCTCTGGTGGATTGAGTTGCCGCTTGATAGAAGAAGACGGAGAGGATGCCAATGATGAAGAAGGCGATTGCGTTATATCGGCCTCCTTGCCATGCAATTTCGGTTCTCGTGACGAAGTCTTGCCTTTGGGAAAGGAGGCTGTGACTCTTGCTTCTATCTGGTCGGTCTGCCTACTCCTTGATCAGGGCAGATTGAACGGGAGCTGGCGCTCAAGGCCTCTCTTTCCTTATAGCGTGTAGGATGCAAGAGCAGAAGATACGCTTGATGATGGGTATGATCCCTTGTCTGGCCGTCTGCCCTCCTGTTGAAAGTCATTGCTTTGCCGATGGGAGTTTTTCCTTGCGGCCTAGTGACTGGTAGGGTTGCATAGGGTATTCCTTCGGATTACTGCTAGAGAAACGCTTCGCCCGCTTTCGCTTCGGGGTTCATCTTCAGAGTCAGGGGGCTAGGCGTGATACCATCACTGTCTTGCACGTCATAGACGGGATAATCTGCTGCCTTGGATGCGTGATCGACTCGAGGAGAAAGAGGAGGTCCTCCATTAAGAACATCCTGTTTTTGTGCAGGAACCTCCTTAGGCTTTCCTCGGGGCTACAGATGGTGGCGTGAATAATAAGATTGTGCCTGCATGAAGCACTCCCCGATTGAAAGATCTTTGTTTACTTTAGCATCACAAATTTTGGTGAGTCTTAGTCAAGACATGTTTATCTGTATTTCTTTTCAAAAAAAAACAAAAAACAAATATGCAATAGATCTCGTGTCACTCTTGTAAGATGTAACCAAGTATGTAATTGAATAGACGTAATCAGGAAATTTCATAATGCAAGTACTAAATTTTTTGAAATGAAAGCGTTTGTTCAGATCTTGCCTGCTTCGTCTTGTGAAATGACCATGCCCCTTCGGGGCCTGAGTTCCGGGTGGCAAAAACATAACATGAATGTGGTACCGTTTTTGGAGTCTTCGTCCCGTGTATATAGACATTTGCCCTCCGAGTAAGGACTTCGGTCATGGAGTGATCTGGGCCAAAAGGCGCCTAATTCTCCGAGTGAGTGAGGACTTCAGTCGCGGAGCTGATGGGAGCTCGGGGGCTAATGTTCGTGCTATTATTCTTGAGCAAGGGTTTTCCTTTCTGGAACACACAAGCATAAAGTTCCGAGTGAGAGGAGCCCTCAGCTGCGGAGCTGGACGACAGTTGCTCAATTAGGGATGAGCCTTCTGGGGCAGTTGTCCAATTGAAAATGAGCCTTTGGAACTCAGAGATAGGTATTTGTACTGTGATTCTTGAGTGGGGGCTTCCCTCCTCGAAATACAGACAAACTGGCAATTACCCAATTAGGGATGAACCTTCCAAACTGTAGTTGCCCGATTGAGAATGAGTCATGGTAGTTGCCTGGTAGGGATGAACCATTCGGACGGTAGTTGCCCACTAAGGATAAGTCGTGGAAGTTGCTCGGTGGGGGGATGAACCTTCCAGATGACAGTTGCCAATCGGGGATGAGCCGTAAAGGTGGCAGTTGTCTGATTGGGAATGATCCTCCCGGAAGGCAGTTTCCCAACAGGGATGAGCCTAAGGGCGGAGGCACATGCTTGTGTAATCGTTCCAGAGTAGAGGAGCTTCCCCTCCTCGGCATATACAGGTGGAAAGAAGAATCATGTGGAGGATATGGAGAGTCGGAGGCCAGCAATCGGAGCCTGTTAGATCTCGAGTAAGGGAATCCCTTCTCGAAAGTCCCGTTAAGACCCTGGAGATAAAAGCTTGTAGGTTGACCAAGCGGGAGTTGATGAGCAGATTCCGCAGATCCTTAGAGGATGTAGGAAGCCAGTGAGAATCAGAATGCATTTTTATTAAATGACTGAAAGGTAAATGAAATACAAGGAGCTTTTACTCATTCGAGGTACTTCCCTGGTCTCTTTTCTCGAGTTGATGTTTAGTCAACCATTCCGTACTGAGTGATCATGTGTTGCGGTTAACTCGAAGACGGAATCTTCGGTCGTCTTTCTGCCTCAGAGGAGGCTCCGGGCGTAAGGATTTACTGTCGGAGATAGCCCTGTTGGACAAGATCTTCAAGATATTTGCGGAGAGACCAGCATTAAGTTCAGTGTCCTTTGTTGTTGTGAAAGGAACAACAGTCTCTTGCTTCGGGGCAAGCTGGGTCACACGTGTTTGCTTCTGGACGCTTCACCCAGGGTTGACTTTTGATGGCTTCGAAGACATCCTAAACCGGGAGCTTCAGCGAGGTGAGGTTGTCAGATATCTAGTAAGCTCGGGGTTGGCCCTGCTGTAAATACGGAGCGGTTGCTTCTTGAAAGCGCCCCGTCCGCGTCCCTGAAATTCAATGGAGGGACCTCCGTGCTACGGCTTTGGTTTTGCTCCGTCTTCGCCGCAGTTGAAAGATGGGTTGAGGCAGTTATTCATTGCCTCCTTCAATGGACGTATGGTTGGGCTCGGTATAGGATTTCGCTCCAACGTGTGACATTGTATTTCATCAGATGCTTGTACAGTGGGTGAGTGATCTGTGACCTACTCATAAATGTGAGGGCGGAAGCGTCTTCGCTGTAATTATGTACTTGTGCCAGCTGATTCTGAAAGTAGCCAATGTACATCTTGAGACTGTCAAAAGACCTCATCTTAAAGGAGAGGTGATGATTGCTCTGTTTTAACTCCTAACGGGAAGAGTATTAAATGAGAAACTTAGTGAGATCTCCGAAGCTGTGCACTGAGCATTGTGAAAGGGAGTAGAACCAGTAAGAGGCCACCCCTTCAAGCTGGAAGGGAAGATCTGGCATAAGATAGAGTCGTTTCTAGAATGGATCACCATCTTGTCCTGATATCCGCGGAGATGTTGAATCGGATCGCTTTGACCGGAGTAGCAATCAAAGGTTGGAACTATAAACTTCTTGGAAAATTCATATTCCAGTATGTCCCTAGAGAAGGGAGAATTGGATGCATTAGTGGCGATGGCCCTAAATCTGCAGAGATATGACATACTTGCTCCCTCTACTTGCTTTTCTACGAGCTTGTCGAGATCTTGGACGCGGACAAACTCCTCGGTATTCCTCTGAGAATGAACAGATCTATCCTTCGTGTGGGGATAAAGAGAGCTCGATCTGCTGTCAGATTGCTCCGATGGAGTGGGGGAGGCTGTTCTGCGACGCCTCTGACTTTGAGATTGCTCGTCGCTTGTGGCTTCCGTGGCAGTAGACCGATCAGGCGATGGAAGCGGTACTCGGCTGTTCTGGAGGATCGCTATCTGGGCGAGGAGTTGGTCGGTTAGGCGCTTCGTCTCCTCCCGTTCACGGTCTGCGTTTTCTCGATCCTGCTCTGTTTGCCTCTGTTCGCGGACGAACAAAGCTTGCTACTTGACCAATTCCTCCTTCATGTCAGCGAACATTTGGAGGAATTGGGCTTCGTAAGTTGACGTCGGGTGGATGTCTCTGGTTTCCCCCTGCGAAGGCGTGGAGAGACTACCTTCTGCGATAGGGTTGAGGCTGCTCGGGAAAATAATGTCCCAACAGTAAAAGCAAATTTGCTCTATTCGCCGATGCTCGACTGTTTTTAGGACCATGGCTTATTGGAGAGGCTTTTTAGAAAGGGTTTGGTAGGGGAGAAAACTGAGTGTTTAGACTCAAACTCTAAATGAAAGCACTAAAAATTTATAGGTAAATTCCCAAAGGAAATTTACTTACACTTCAAATTGTAAGAATCTAAGAGAGAGTAGAAGAAACAATCGCAAAGACTCAGATTTTACGTGGAAACCCAATTTGGAAAAAAAACACGAGGGGGAATAATTCTATTTTCAGAGGATTACAGTGGATTCTTCATAGAACTCTCTTCTTCTAGTTAGATATCTCTAGTTCAAAGAATTCTGTCTCTCGCAGTGTTCAAAGGATCGGCCGAGTCGGATACGACTCGGCCGAGTCGTATCCGACTCGGCGGCCCCCGGGATGACTCGGAGGCCCGAGTCACGCGTGGATCGCCGAGTCGACCCGGATCGGGTCCGACTCGGACCCGACTCGGGCGACTCGGCCGAGTTGTTATAGACTCGGCCGAGTCGCCCGAGTCGGGTCCGAGTCGGACCCGATCCGGGTCGACTCGGCGACCCGTGACTTGCGTCGCCTTTAAATCCGCTCGGGGAGAGAGAGAGAGATCAGATCTGATCTCTCTCTCTCTCTCTCGCTCGCCGTCTCCCCCGCGACGACCTCCAGCCCTCGCCGTCCGTAGCCGTCGCCGTCGCCGTCGCCGTCGCCGTCGCAGGTACTCCTCCCCTCTCTCCCTCTCAGTCTCTCTCTCTCCCTCCCTCTGTGCCTCTCTCTCCCTCTCTTTCTCTGTCTCTCTCCCCCGCAGGCCGCAGCGGCGCGCGCTCTCTCTCTGGCCTGCAGCGGCGCGCGCGCGCTCTCTCTCTCTCTCTCTCTGTCGCACTCTCTCTCTGTATCTCTCTCTCTCTCTCTCTCTCTCTCACTCTGTATCTCTCTCTCTCTCTCTCTCTGTCGCACTCTCTCTCACTCTGTATCTCTCTCTCTCTCTCTGTCGCACTCTCTCTCTCTCTCACTCTGTATCTCTCTCTCTCTCACTCTGTATCTCTCTCTCTCTCTGTCGCACTCTCTCTCTCTCTCTGTATCTCTCTCTCTCACTCTGTATCTCTCTCTCTCTCACTCTGTATCTCTCTCTGTATCTCTCTCTCTCTCTCTGTCGCACTCTCTCTCTCTGTATCTCTCTCTCTCTCACTCTGTATCTCTCTCTCTCTCTGTCGCACTCTCTCTCTCTCTCTCTATCACTCTGTATCTCTCTCTCTCTCTCTGTCGCACTCTCTCTCTCTCTCTCTGTATCTCTCCCTCTCCCTGTCAGTCTCTCTCTGTCTCTCCCTCTGTCTCTCTCTCTCTCCTCCACTGTGTTCCTCTCTCTCTCCTCTGTCTCCGTCTCTCTCCCACTCTGTTCCTCTCTCTCTAATTAATTTGCATTTAATGTCATTTAATTTAGGTTAGTTTAGGTAAAGTTAATTTAACTTAATTTAGGTTAATTAATCTAATAAAGTTTTGTAATTAAGTTAGGTAATTTAATAATTTTATTGAAGTTAGGTAATTAAGTTATTGTAGGTTAATCTAGTATAAATTAGTTTAGCTTAATTTAATATAGTTTCATTTAATTGAATTTAATTTAATTTAAATTAGTTTAGTTAACTTAATTTAGGTTTATTTAATTTAATAAAGTTTTGTAATTAAATTAGGTAATTTAATTATTTTATTAAAGTTAGGTAATTAAGTTAGTGTTGCTTAATCTAGTATAAACTAGTTTAGTTTAATTTATTGTAGTTTCATTTAATTGAGTTTAATTTAATGTTTTTTAATTTAGTTAATTTTAGTTTTAATTTAATTTAACAGATAATTTTTTTTAAATTTCAGTATGGCTCCAAAGCAACGCGATATTGGATGGGAACATGGTACCCCTGTTGGTGGAAGTAGAAAACTTGTGAAGTGCAATTATTGTGGGAAACAAGTCCATGGTGGTATCACTAGATTGAAGCAGCATATAGCACATGTACCCGGTCAGGTGGAAGGATGCTTGCGAGTATCAAAAGAGATATCTCAAATAATGAGACGACATCTTTCTGAAGGTAGTAAAGAAAGAGCGGCCATTAAATCTAAAAAAGACCGACTTATGAGATCTTTAAGTGAGGAAGATTTCTATGAGGTGACCGAAGAAGATTCTGATAATGAAATTGAAGAAGTTGGTGGTTTAGAAGGAGTTGAAAGAAGACAACTGAAACAAGCCATGAAAGAAAGTCGTGAAATGGCTTGGAGATCGGCAGAAGGAGTTGATATTGGTGGCAGTAGTTCACAGCCTTCAGGATCAGGGAGTAACCGTGGATTGCGTCGGAGTATGACTATGAGAGAAGCTGAAATTCCAGCTCGTGGTATTGATCCTTACATGTTCCCAACAAAACAGAAATCAATCAAAAGCATGTTCTCAACTGAGAATATGAAAAAAGTTGGGAAATCCGTGGCGAAGTTCTTTCACTACAATGCAATACCATTCAATGCAGCTGATAGTGGTCCTTACTACCAAGCCATGATTAATACTATTGCGGAGGCAGGTCCAGGTGTAAAAGGCCCTACAGGGTACCAGATTGGCAATCTCTATTTAGAGGAGGAAGTGAAAGAAATTGGAGTATATATTGCTTCAATAAAAACAAAATGGCCGCAGTATGGTTGCACGATCATGTGTGATGGATGGAGTTCACATAATAGAAAGCATATTGTTAATTTCATGATTTATTGTGATAGAAGCATGATCTACCATACTTCTGTTGATACCACTAATATCTCGAAGACTGCTGAGTATATATTCTCGCTAATGGATAAAGTTGTTGATGAAGTTGGCGAAGAAAATATCGTGCAGGTTGTCACAGATAATGAGGCAAGTTTCAAAGCAGCTGGTCACATGTTGATGGAGAAGAGAAAACATTTGTTTTGGTCTCCCTGTGCAGCACATTGCATTGATTTGATGCTTGAAGATATTGGCTCTTTGAAATCAGTCAAGGAGACATTGGATGATGCTAAGGTGATCACATCATTCATTTACAATAGCCTCAAAGTGGTGAATTTAATGAAGCTATACACCAAAGATAGAGATTTGTTGAGACCAGGTATAACACGGTTTGCCACCGAGTTTATTTCTATTGAAAGCCTTATTCGCTATGAGCAAGATTTGAAAAGAATGTGCACGACTACAGAATGGCGTGAATTCAACAAGGAAAGGAGTAGAAGAAGTGTGCGAGATAAGGTTGCTAATCTCATTCTGACTGACCGGTTTTGGAAGAAGGCAAGAGAGGTCCAAAACATTATGGATCCTCTTGTTAGAGTCTTGAAGATAGTGGACCAGGACAAGAAACCTACACTATCTATTATATATGAAGCTATGGATAGAGCAAAATTGGCTATAAAGGCCTCAAATAAGAACTGGAAGAAGTACTGGGACATCATTGATAGAAGATGGGAGGGACAATTGCATAGACACTTGCATGCTGCTGGTAATTCATTGCCTAGAAATCATATTTGTTGACTAGAAATTGAAACTGTCATATCATAACAATCGTTTGCTTACATTATTGCAGCATATTTTTTAAATCCAGCACTCCAATATTCAAAAAACTTTTCTACACATCCAGAAGTGAGATATGGATTAAAGGAGGTCATTAAAAGATTGGAGCCAGATTTGACTAAACAAGCAAGAGCTATTAATGAGGTAATAATAATTTATTTATTTCATCGATATAATGTTATGCAAATATTAACACTTGTGATGTGTATTCTCACAGATAAAATTATTTGTGGATGGAGTTGGAGAATTTGGAAGCTCACTAACTAGAAGAGCAGTGCAACAATCTCTTCCAGCTGATTGGTGGATTAATTATGGCGAAGAAGCTCCCAATCTGCAGAAAATTGCCATCAAAGTCTTAAGCCAAACATGTTCTTCATCGGGTTGTGAAAGAAATTGGAGCACGTGGTCGCTAATTCATACAAAACTGCGCAACCGGTTGGCAATGAAAAAGTTGCATAAACTAGTATATGTGCATTACAATATGCGGTTGCGAGTAAGAAACTTGACATGCAAAAGCGACACTGATGATTATTACAACCCAATTGATCTGAACAATATTTTCAATGATGATGATATTTTGGATGAGTGGATTCGTGAGGGAGAACAGCCGATGTTACCACCAGATGACTTAGGTTGGTTAGATGAAGGTATTCGTCATACTGACGAAAGTGGCGGTGATGATGGTGATGGCGGTGATGATGACAGCGGTGATGGTGGTGGCGATGATGGTGGTGAGGGTGATGGTGGTGAGGGTGATGGCGGCAGTGATGGTGGTGATGGTGGTAATGTTGAAGATACTCATGGTGTTGGTGGAAGCCAACGAGATGATGCTTTAACATGGGATTCACAATATTATGCCACACAAGATACAGATCATGGAGGCCGGGCGGGGATTTCACAGCAGCGTAGGCATTTGGATCGGTTGGTCGAATTCAGTTCTAGCGATGATTATTCGAGTGGACATGATTACTACTCACATGGTCATCATAGTCTTGAAGGCCATTTACAGGGGTTGGGTTTGACATCTGGCCAATATTCTGGCACTGATTATTCTAGCACTGGTGATTACTCTACTAGCAGCACTGAATATCGAGGTTTTGGGTATTATCACCATGGAGCTGATATTGCACAGCCCCTACCGCCATATTACTCTGATAGTGGATCCTCTGGCCAATCATCTCAGCCTACAGGATCTCACCCACAAACATATCATTATCCTTATGGAAACTATATGCCTGGTTTCTATACTTATCGCGGGCCAGATGATAATGATGATTTGGAGCCTCCTCGTAATTCAATGTGGAAATGACTATATTAGCAGGTACTTATGAATTATTTTGTGCAATTTACTATATTATGCATGTATTTTGATATTTTTCTACCGACGACGCTTGTATTTATGCTTTCACGTTATGTTTTGAGTGTTAGGTGATATGTTTTGAATATGTGATGCATGAATTTGGATGTTTACATTTTTTTATGATTTGTCATGATTTTTTCATAATTTTTTTGGCGCTCTATGTAGCGTTTTTTGCGTATCGCCCGAGTCCGATCCGAGTCGCCGAGACCGATCCGTCTCGGTGCCGGCCGAGTCGGCGGCCGAGACCGAGACTTTGAACCATGGTCTCTCGTCCTTGTCCCCTCTAGATATCTTATATACCCGAGAGTTTTTGTTGATGGTGCGAGTCATGTGGGATTCAATAACCACATATTTACACGTTGGGATCTTTCGTAACAGCCTGGATCTTGCAGCTAAATAGGGATCATGAACCACGTTTGAAATATGAAATGACTTTGTGGCATAACGGACTCCACAATATAGGTGAGATTTGATGAAGTCAGTTGCAGAGGTTGTCTTGCTCAAGTCGGGAGAACTGATTTCGGAAAGAGGAATACCCTCGGGAGAGTTAATTTCCTCGAGAGAGGAGAATGGGCTCAGAGATTTTCCTTGCGAGTGTTTTCGAGAACTTCTGACGACGAGGGCCACGTGTCCTGATCAGATTTTGACCACTACACAAAGGCCTGCCCTTTTCCATCCTTCTAGATGTTCTCTTAATACCAAATTACAGAGAAAAATTTAGGAAATAATCCATTCAAAAAAAAACAGATGAACAATGTTACATATTTCGTTATAACTATTAAACTTCATTCTAGTCCCTAACTAGTTGTCGTTGATTCCTATAAAAGGCCACAAATGTTGTCAGGTTAAACTTCCTTAGATAGTTTAACAAGATTTAGATCCATGCGTTACTGATGAGGACATCACATCAGTTTCCAGTTGCTTTTATACCTTAGTTTATTTTTGACTTTAGTTGTTGCTTTTATTGTATTTTTAGTACATCGGTTATATCTGAGAACTGAACTCTTGTAAAGCCTATAAATAGGCTCGGGTACTTTCTTATTGGTAGACAATGAATAAATTAAAATTTTTAGTTTAAATTTCATGAGTCTTGGATTCTTGAGACTGTGGTGTGACGTTCGTGGTGCAAGGGGATGTGAAGCCCGTGGTGCAAGGGGTGCGAAACTCAAAATTTTGTCTAGTTCTTATCTCTATTTCTTAAATCTTAATTTCCTATTTCTATTTCTTCATTTCAAAACTCTAGTTTTCTTTTCTTTGATTTAAGGTGATTGCGATCCGTCCGTAATACATCAGTTTGGTATCATAGCTTAGACTACATACCCCTTCAAAATTTTATCCCTCTTTTTTTCAAACCTTAGTCCCTCTTAACCCTAGATTTAGTTCAAACCCTAGATCTATTTAAAAAAATCAATTTTCAAATCTGTAAAAAAATACTGTAAAAAAGTCCCCCGAAAACTCCCTTAAAATCCAAATCTTTATTGTTCATCCTCCTCTGAAAATAAAAAAATCACTGTTCCAATCACATTGTACATCTTCTTCCCCTATCCCTCTCACATAAAAAAATCCCAAAACCCAACCAACCACCTCCCGCCACACGACCACTCTCGGCCACCGCATCACCTCCTATCACCTTGCGCCACAACCACAACCTCAAGAACTCACTGCCGCCACCGCTATCTTCATCTACAATCGCCCGAAGCTCCACATCACCGTCTCTCCGTGGATCTCGTCGACTGAGCCACCATCTTCGTCGATGACCTCATATTCACCACCAGATCCGCACGACAGCAACACCACCCTCGTCGCCTTCGATCGCCGCCCTCGTCACCGACAGCGACAGTCATCTTCATCGCTGCGACTTCCGATCTTCATCTTCCGTCACCGCAGTCATCGCCGCCTCACTTTTCATCCCGTGACGCCCGCCGCAGCCACCATCGCTCTGCCGCACCCTCACCATCCTCGTCACTGCCGATGCTCTGCCGCCAACTCTACAAGGCCTGTAAGCCCTAATTTCGAGCAGAGAGTAGTGGGTGGATTTAAATTGGGTTCGATTGGGTTTGTTTTAAACCAAACCCAGTCCATTTACTAACTGACCCGGATCCACCATTGTTTCAAGATGCGACCCGTGACTCGCTTCAGACCGGCTCCACCGAGCCGACTCAAATCACTCAGATTGAGTTGACTCGCGCGAGTTGACTCAGTGCTGGGCTCAGCCGATTCAGTTCAGATTTAGTTCTTTCGAAGTCCATTTTGGGCTCGTTTTAAGCTCGGATCGAGCTGTTTTCAGAGTATCGAATTTGTGGAGATCAAAATTGAACGTTTATAGCCTTCATATCCAGTTCGAGTTTTGGTGTCTATCAGATTCAGCTAAACAGCAGTCCAGAGCTTGTTTCTAGCTCGATTTGCGCCGTTCTCGAGGCAGACATCTTCCATTTCTTATTACCACTGTCCAGGACTTTTATGGGTGACTTTCAGCTCTCCAGTGTGGGTATTTCTCCGAGAAATCTCAGAGAAGTTTTGTGTTTGAGCGTGAACGACTCACCCTCAAGTAATATCCTAACTTGAGCGCTGAATTGTTAACTGTTAAATTACTTGCAACTATTATTTAAATTGTGATAATTTGTTGGTTGAATTGCTATTTGCTTCTATCTAGTGGTTGCATCAAGTGTGTCACTTTTCTTCATTTTTAGAAGTGCATTTTCTTTGCATTTAGGACTTGAACTTTTAGGATATTTTTATTTTTTTACTTAACGCATGCATTTAACTTACTAGATTCTAGGATTTCCCACTGCATCTGCTTCTTACTTTGCATTCGTAGCCATCATGACTAATCAAAATTATATGAATCAGCTTAGACCAGTTGCACAACCTCCGTCATGGTCATATGTCCGTTCAGGATTACATAACCATATTTAAGGACTTAACCCGTCGTAATAACGTGAGCACCATTCTTAGACTATAACTAGGTTTGTCAAAATAAGGCGTGCTATGATCACTGGCTCCTATGATTTAGACACAGTTGAAGAGACCTTTGATGTTGCCTTAGAGATAGACTTGTCTTTCAAAATGTTAGTTAATGCCAAGGCCCGGTGTTCTAAGTGTAAGGAATATGGGCATTATGATTATCAATGCCCTTCAGAGAGTCAACATGTTAGATTGTGCCTAGTGATGATGTTGACTCGAAGATTGTTAAGGATGTATACGTTCCTTCTAAAACTGCTAGTATAATTGAAGCATATCAGTTGGTTCTGACACACCAATTATTGATAAGGTCCACATATCTTCTGATAGAACCTGACGTGGATGATACAGTTGATCATAATATGCCCGCATTGTCTAGTAAGTCATTCAAGTTCCCTTGTACTGATATAGTTTTATGATTGTTCATATCTAGTTATTCTAGTGAGTCATCAGAGTTCTTTGCTATTGATCCATCATGTGATTTCTAGCGCTTTTTTTCTGATTGTTTAGAGTTTGTGTCTAAGTCCAACATACCTCTATTTGTGGGGTTAGATGTATGCCCTCTTTGGCAACCCAAAATATTCTTTTCCCATCTTTAAAAATTATGTCTAGAGTATCTATTGCATTGCATTTGCCTATCACATATATTGATGATATCACTAGGCCGATAGCAATTTGCAATTACACCAACAAATTTGTTGCATATATATATATATATATATATATATATATATATATATATATATATATATATATAGTATTTGGTGGGATTTGTTGTTATTAATAAGGTGATGGTTACGAGTCACCATGAGGCCGTGAGGAAGTTGCACACCTGGCGTCAAAATTCTAAATATCGGATATCGGGGTAGTATCGGATGGGGGCTTTTCATATCAGATATCGAATATCGGGGGAGATATCGGGAATATGCGCGCAAATCAGGCGTTCATATTAAACACTATATATGATGAAATATTGATAACTAAAAGTTGATTTAGTGTCATATATAACATTTGCCTAATAAAAATGATGTAATATGCATGTAAAGACGGTAAAAGATAATGTACATTTGCACGCAATTGTGCAATAAATAAGTTATTTCATATCGGGTGATATTTTGGGTGATTTATCGCCCGATATCAGGCGATTTATCGGCCAATATTTCAAATATCCGCTATTTTTTTTACAAACATTATAGCGAATGATTTTCTCATATCGTATCGGCAGCAAGTACAAAACGAGATATCGGACGATATCTCAGCTGACTCGGCCGATATTTAAAACAGGGCCTGGCATACAGATTTCGATAAGATTCTGAAGAAGAGTGCTTTTATTGCTTACGAGTTGCACATTCCATGGGATTCTGGTATCGATTCTCTTCAGCAGGGATGATGTGCTATCAGTGCCTTGATCGATTACCCTCTTTTAACCATGATTTTGATGTGATGTACTAGTGTTGCTATCATGGCCACCACCATGACCCAATTGAGGCTCATCGTGAGGGGAGTCCTCACTCGACATGATAGAATTTCTCCAACCTCGGGCAAATGATGAGGACATCATACCAGTTTCTAATTGCTTTTATACCTTAGATAATTTTTTACTTTAGTTGTTACTTTTATTGTGTTTTTAGTACCACATCAATTATATCCGAGAACTGAACTCTTGTAAAGCCTATAAATTGGCCCAAGTATTTTCTTATTAGTGGACAATGAATAAATTAAAATTTTCAGTTTAAATTTCATAAGCCTTGGGTTCTTGAGATGAAGGTGTGAAGCTCGTGATGTAAGAGGTGTGAAGCCCGTGGTGCAAAGGGTGCGAAGTCCAAAATTTATCTGGTTCTTATCTTTATTTCTTAAACCCTAATTTTTTCTATTCTTCATTTCAAAAACCTAGTTTTCTTTTCTTTGATTGAAGGTGATTGCGATCCGCCCTATTATGTCAGTTACAGATCCATGTAAACTCAAGTATCCACTACTCTCTCTGGGTATTTTAACTCCTAATCGTATCAAGGGTGCCTCAGAAATTCAACATGCATGCCAGACACCGCTTTCCCCTAATTGGTGTAGTTTCACTCTATCTTCGGTCTACTATAAAATTTATTCAGCCTGTTACTGTCAAAAATTCCATGCTCATTTTGACTTCTTAAACCATTCCATTGCATAAGTCAGGATCATCCAAATACTCTCTCTTACTAGATGTTCTCAAATTCATGAGCTAATCATTTAAATGACGCCATCCAAGACATATTTATCCACTTCACACCTGCTTATTTTATCAAAATGGAAAAAATGGTCATGCACGAAGTCCAAAAGTAGAACAGTAATGTTTATGGTTGCATATTACATAATTTGATTACTTTCAACTGAAATGCATCTCGATAGAAAATAGAAATATTTAAGAATCATAGATGTTACTTAGGTTGTGGGTAATTCCTAAAGAATTAATTCACGCACCAAAATAAAACGCAAACACAATGAATTATGTAAAAATCTGAATGGGAAAAACTACGGAAAGAGGAGAATTCCACTATAATAATGGTGATTACAATGGGGTTCTCTGGTGGGCTAGGATTTCTGGATCCGAATCCCCATCCACGTTGGAAGAGATCCTCTATTTACACAGGTTGTGTCTATTTAGATAAGGTTGCAGAGTGTGACAGCTCAGTTTAAACACTTAACCGCTTATCTAAGAGGCGGTTAGAGCTGGACATCCAAGTTTGAACTGATTGAGGGAGAGACCATCTTTATCTGATAATCTAAGTCTAATTGTGGATGTGGTTGATCCATTTCTAAACTATAACTTTCAATTTCAAATGGGAATTTGGCTTAGAGTTAGGGATGCTTATAACTGACTTTATCTCCCCATCCTATCCACACGAATTGCTCGGCGTTTGAATCGATCAAGGACTCCCGCTTGGAGGTTCTGGAAGCGGCCACGTGTCGCTCGCCGGTTTGGTGCTAGAAGGACACGTGGCGTGATCTCGAGATCGGAAACTGACCGCTAAAGATGCCCCCTCTGCCCTTTCTCTTTAAAAGAGGTCGAAAACTTTCCCTCGGGAGCTATAAGTTCCCAGGGATTCTGATAGAGGGGATAGAGAAGTGTATTTTGGACCTGGACTCAGGTTACTTGTTGTTGCTTCGGATTTGTCTTGCAGTGGTGTGCGTGGGTCTACAGGCTAGCAGAGCCTTAAATGTGCATCACATCCACTGCAGTGCCGATCAGGTTCTCATTACTTTTGTGGGACACGGCGTTCAAGGTGGACATCGCGTATTTGAAGCGACAGTTTGATCTGATCCGCCGTAACACGTGTAAGGCTCTGATCAAGAGACGATTCGTTCCCCTAGGTTTAAGAACGCAACGATATGAGGCCTTAGGCATTTTTCTCAAATCTCTGCGTCTTCTTCTTTCTTGCCCTCTTCTGGTTCTCAGATCTCAGTTATTTTCTCATTTCTATTACAAGGAGAGAAATTTGATATGGCCAGCGATGTGGGCAAAGGAAAGGCCGTGGTGGAAGAGAGTTTCCCATCGTACCAGGATCGGAATGGACTTCGATCCAAAAACCTCCAAGCTCCGTGATCAGGAGGCGGTGGATAAATATTTGGCTAGCTATAGCTTTCATTTGAATCTGGGGATAAAAATTAAGTTTTGCCCCCACAGTGTTGATGTTTCTTTAGCCCCGCCTAACAAGGATGGTGTATATATGTATCCCTAAGTTTTGGCACTGGGGTTAAGGTTGCCGACGACGAGGTTCATCCGCAGCGTTTTGATTTTTTTACAGGGTCGCTCCCTCTTAGTTGGTGATGGCCTGGCGTACCAAGGGATCAGGTACTAGGGTTCAAGACCCTCTGTGATTTGTATGCTCCCGAGGCGTGTCAGCGTGAGGTCTTCAGCACCACATACTCGCTAAGGAAGACAACTCAAGGCGCATGCTATTTTGTCCTCAGAGCGGAGTTGAAAAGATTATTGTCAATATGGTCAATATCGACCATGGTATGTGAGATATCGTGGTTCGGGTGACCGGTCAGTGGGATGTTGAATCGAAATATGAGCACGGGGTCGTCCTGGTCATCTGGAACTTGGACTCCAGCCTCATGGAGGGACCTCCAATGTTGAGGCGAAGTTGAGGAAGCTGACGACAATCAACTATAATAACCGCAACTGGAATTGGCTGCTGGACCCAAACAGGCCTCTAGAGCCCCCAGTCATTCCGAGGGTGCCAGCTTCGGGTAAGAACCAGCCTACCTCCGAGCCTGAGGAACCTGCTCGGGAGGAAATCCTCCCATGTGTTGATCTTGGGAAGTCGAAGGTCCCAGAACGAATGGTTTCCACCAAAAAAGAGGACTCCCGCACAGTCTTTGCGTCTTCCGGGTCCCGAGGTAAATTCTTTCTTTCTTTAATTTTCTGTTAGGAAAACTGTTTCTCGACGCTTGCTTTCCTCTTGCAAACAGGATTAAGTTCGTTGAGTCTGATGATGAGGGGATGATGGACTTGCTCGAAGCCACGACAACTCCTCTGTCCACTATCGCGGAGCAGTCCTTTGTGGCCGAGGAAGCTCAGGTTGGATCCTCCGACCGCATGGACGGTGCTCGAGGGGCTTCGCCAGTTATCGAGACTATTGAAGAGGTTGCGAATACGGCCCCAGAGATGTCTGCGGGGCCTTCCACTACTGAGTTTCTCCCAGAGGATGGGATTGAGGCAACAACGCCCCCTCCTTTGGATGATGTTGGGCTTCAGTCTTCGCACAGGCTTGAGAGGGTGGACGTTGTTGAGCATCCTCATGCTGCGAACGGCGCAAGGGTCATCGGTGGTGTCGGCTCCTCGGGCACTACCGCACAGTCACAAGAATTGCCTTCAGGACGGACCGTTGCAGATCCGGAACTAGGATTGTCCTCCATAAAAGGAATGTCGAGGTGGCTTTCGAGTATGGTGACTTCCTCGGGGGCTTAAGAAACTCAAGGCATGTCCTTGAAGGAGCGGAGGCGGCATTTGAAGAACGAGTTTTTCAGGGTAAGTAATTCGACAACTTTGTCTGGCGTTATTTGTTTGCGTGTCGTTTAATTTTGGCTTCCCTTTCAAAACGTGATGCTCCTCTCGGAGCTGCTGGATGATCACTTGGATGCCCTGAAGGCGAGGGAGGGCGAATTTGGTGATTTACGCAGGGGGTGGAGGAGCTCAGTGCTGCGGGAAAGGCGGCGACTGAGGAGATTAGTCGGCTCAAAGTAGATTTGGGCCGCGAGGTGGTGGCTCGCTCGAGTCGAGAAGAGAAAGGGATGCAGCTTAGGGGAGCTGGAGAAGAAGGGCTCAGAGATGCTGAAGAGGGACTTCGAGTTGCAACAAAAAGAGTATACTGCTGGCGGCTCAGCAAGAACTTGAGGAGATCCGGCAGTGTGTAAAGTGTTGTAAGACGAAATTGATATGCTCCGATCAATTATTGCGTGCATGACCCAGAATACCATACTTCTTACTATGATACCAATACCAATAGTTGAGAAATTCGAAGATCCCCACTGATGACCTCAAGCACGCCATAAGATCGATTACTTCGAGCACACAAAATGAATATTAAAAGATACAAAAAGAAGAACACACAATTTAACGTGATTCGACCCAAACTTGGACTATGTCCACGAGAAGAGAACTTGAGAGAGCTTTATTAATAAACTTAGTACAAAGAGATCTAACATTCCTCTTGATCCCACAAGAGTATTCGCCTTCCCCTTAAATCTATGCTTAGATTACAAGAGTATACCTTCTCTCTATGCACATTCACCTTACTCCTCTCTTTCTTGACTTTTTAGGACCTTCTTGACTTTTTAGAGCCTTACATTATTGTTCATCACAACTTTAATCTCCTCTTCTGCTCCAATTTACAATGCTGGGTTACAACTTTTATTTATAGGATTTTACAATACAAATCCTATTTGGATTATGAGATGATCTTGGTCATTGGATCTTGAAGAATCTTGATCAATCCTATTAGGAGTTAATCTCCTTGATCTAGAAGGACTCTAGACCTTTTAATCTTTGGAAACAAATCTTCATTGAATAGAAATTGAATCCTATTCATACTCCTGAAAAGGAAACTCACAATCGCCTGAAAAGGAAACTGATTCATCTTGATTTGCTTCTTATGCTTCAAGTCATCGTCTTCTCCAACTCAATTGAATTTTCTTAGACCATCTCTTCTTGAAAAACAAGGCAAAATCCTAATACAGAGAGGGCTACCCTTAAGGTAAGGAGTGCCTTAATGATGACTTGAGTCAGGCGCTGATTGCCAAGATGAGGTAGAAGCGCGTGAGCAAGAGGCTATAGCCAATTGTCAACAGGCGTTGAAGATATTCAAATTCAAGAAATATAAAGAGGGGTACGAAGACGAGAAACGTGGGGTGTCCCTGAGGTACCCACTTGAAATTGGATCCTTTCATATGAGTGAAGGCCAGGATCCTCCTGAGAGCAGTGTTGCCCCTGCTACAGTAGAGGAGACATCTCCAAACGCTCCGTCCAGCGACGTTGCGCCCTAGACAATGAGCTCTCCGTCAACTGCTCCCGACACTGGGCGGGTGGCTCTGGTTCCCCCGAGGAAGCTACTCTTCCGGCTCCTGCTTCCGAGGCGTCTTACAAAGGCAAAATGAGTGTTTGAGAGTTTGTCTTGTTGATTTTTCTTCTATCGTTTGTAAAGATCAAATGTAATCTTTTTGAACGGAAATAATTGGATCTTCAGCTTCCATCCTTTTTTTAATGTCTCACTTCCTTTGTGTTTCAAGGCCGTTGTCGATGTCGGTAAAGGACCCTTTCTGACCAGCTTCTGACTCGGTGATTCGCGATCAGAGGGGAGCCCTTCGGGGGCTGAGGATGTTCCCTGGCTGCATAGGTTTGATGGGGCTGGCTCTTCGGGGGTGGAGCCGCCCGAGGAAGTCAAAGGTCCTGGCCCCGTGGGAGGAGATGAAGAGGTGGAAATAAATCTGGATGATGAGCCTGGATCATTGTTAGATTCCTTGAAAGCCTGGCGAGAGAAGTTGTCGTAGGAAGCTCTCGAGAATTCTAGGCTCTCGAGCCCTATAGAGCACAAGATGCTCGATCTTCTAACCTCTCAACTGGATCGCGAGCTCATCTCTCACAATATGACAGTGGTAGTCTCCAAAGAATGATGGACAGAGTGCTCCAAAAAGGGCGCGAGCTGTTTGAGGCGAATGCTAAGTTGATGGAGGAGAAATTAGACCTTGAAGAGAGGCTCTTAAGCCGGCTTGTGGAGCTGCAGTAGACGTGGGAGGTGGTGTCTGATCTCCAGGGGAAGGTGACTTCAGCCCAGTCAGAGGTCTCTTCTCTCAAGAGTAGATCAATAAGGGATGTGCGGAGAAGCTAGTGCTCAAGCACGAAATCCATGTGCTAAGGAATAACTTGATAAACCGTGACAATAATGTGGAGTTGAAGGTCGAGGTTTCGCGTCAATCGGATCGTTATAATGAGCTTTGGAGCACTCATGGGACGTTGCTTGAGGAGGCGCAGACATTGTGCTCCAAGTTATAGTTCTTAGATCAGGCGGCCAAGTAGAGAGCGCTGGAGGATGGCTCAGGGGCGCGAAACGCGATCCCGAGGGACCTAGTTCCCTGCCCAGGGGTTCGGGTTGTCAGTCAGGGAGGTCGACCGATCATGTTGAAGCTCTTACAGCTGGCATGAGAAAGCTCGAAGTTGGTCGGAAGGACCAAGGCAATGGTCATAGGGGGCCTAAATGGACCTACCCCTCTTTTTGTAAGAACGAATGTGACAAGGAGATGTGTCTTATATTTTCTTTGGGTGTTGAATCACTGCTCTTGATGCTTCTGTGTGATGCCTTGGATCTTAGGTTGTTGGGGGTCGTCGGGGTAGAACCCGTATAGGTTGTTAACTCACTCGAGTAACCGTCAAGGTGAAAATCAGTCTAGGCTGACTCAGAGCAGTCATTGTGGGCCAGCCTCCATCTTTCAGGAGACTCTCCGAGGTAGTCGTCAGGATAGGACCCGATATATGATATTAAATCACTCGAGTGGCCATCAAGGTAAAGACATGTTTAGGCTGACTCCAAGCAGTCATTGTGGGCCATGGTTCAAAGACTCGTCCGAGTCGGAGACGAGTCGGCCGAGTCATATCCGTCTCGGCCCGCTCTGAGACGAGTCCGAGTCACGAGTCGGTCGGCTCAACTCAGAGGAGACCGACTCGGCCGAGAATCGGAGTTAACTCAGCTGACTCGGCTGAATCAATCGTGACTCGGCCGAGTCGACCGAGTCGACTCCGATTCTCAGCCGAGTCGGCTCGAAACGTATATTCACCCGTGACGAACGGGTATAAAGAAAAAAAAAGAAAAGAAAAAAATTTAACTCTCTCGCTCAGATCTGGAGATCGCCGCCGCTGCCTGATCGTCACTGTCAGATCTAGCCGTTGGCCGCTCCTCCCCAGTCTCAGGTGATGTTCCTCCCTCTCTCTTTCCCTCTCCCTCCCTCTGTTTCTTTCTCTCCCTCTCCCTCTTTTACCTGCTCTCTCCCCCCTCTCTATCTCCTGTCTCTCTCTGTCTCTTTCCCTCCCCCTCCCTCTGTCTCTTTCCCCTCCCTCTCCCTCTCTCACCCACTCTCTTTCTTTCCTTTTCCATCTCCCGTCTCTCTCTGTCTCTTTCCCCTCCCTTTCCCTCTCTCCCTGTTTCCGATCTCTCCCCCCTCTCCCCCCTCCGAGGTATAATAGAAGCAGATGATGGTGGTGGTGAAGATTGAGGGTATTATCCAGGTCTATTAGTGATGATGGCGAGGATGGCGATGATAATGATGACAGTGATGGCGGTGATGGCGCCAGTGGTGCTAATGACAATAATGAGGGCAACATTAGTACTGATGAAGGAACTTATAGTCTTAAAGGTCATATACAAATGTTGAGTTTGACATCAGACCAACATTATAGTGTGACATATATTCATGACTACCAACCATAACTTGAGAGATCTACGGGTACTAGTATCGGTTTGTCTACTTACCGCAGAGATGATTATGATGATGATTTTGTGCCTCATCGCAATTCAATGTGAAATTAGCTACATTAGCATGTATTTATGAATGTAGTTTGTGCAATTTACTATATTATGCATGTATTTTGATATGTTTCTACCGACGACGCGTGTATTTATGCTTTCGCTTTATATTTAGTGTGCTAAGTGATATGTTTTTGACATGTGATACATGAATTGGATGTCTACATTTTTTTAAGAATTGTCGTGATTTTTTCAGAATTTTTTGAGCTTTCTATGTAGCGTTTTGCGCGTATCACTCGAGACCGATCTGAGTCGCCGAGACCGATCCGTCTCAGTGCATGCCGAGTCGACGGCCGAGACCGCGACTGTGAACCATGTTGTGGGCGAGCCTCCATCTTTCAGGGGCTCCCCGAGGGATAGCCATCAAGGTAGGACCCGATATATCTTGTTGACTCACTCGAGCGGCCGTCAAGGTGAAAACCTGTTTAGGCTGACTCCGAGCAGTCATTGTGGGCGAGCCTCCATCTTTAAGGAGGCTCTCCGAGGGATAACTGTCAGGATAAAACCCGATATAGGCTGTTGACTCACTAGAGTGGTCGTCAAGGTGGAAAACATGTCTACGCTGCTCCGAGCAGTCATTGTGGGCGAGCCTCCATCTTTCAGGAGATTCCCCGAGTGGTAGCCGTCAGGGTAGGACTCGATATAAGTTGTTGACTCACTCGAGTAGCCATCAAGGTAAAACCTTGTCTAGGCTGACTCCAAGCATTCATGTGGGCGAGCCTCCATCTTTCAGGGAGCTCCCCGAGGGATAGCCGTCAGAGTAAGACCTGATATAGACTGTTGACTCACTCGAGTGACTGTCAAGGTGAAAACCTATCTAGGCTTCGGCGAGCCTCTATCTTTCAGGAGACTCCCCGAGTGGTAGTCGTAAGGGTAGGACCCGATATAGGCTGTTGACTCACTAGAGTAGCCATCAAGGTGAAAACCTGTCTAGGTCGACTCCGAGCTCCCCAAGGGATAATCGTCAGAGTAGGACCCGATATAGGCTATTGAGCGTGCTTGTCGTACCTAGAGAAGATATTGAATATGGAAATAAAAAAGCTTGCATAATTTTAATGGATATTACATGGTTTTACACAGTATCACTTCGGGTGGAAAGAACTCCATTGCTATAAGGGGGTCTTCTTATCCCGAATGGTGCCGAGCGAGTGCTTCAGTCGACGGTCTCAGCCGGGGCCTTGTCGCCCTCAGGGTCTTCCTCTAAATCGAGGATGAACTCATCCAGGTATCCACGTTGAATTAGGTCCTCGAGATATCGTTTGAGGGCCCAACAATGCAGGATGGCGTGTCCCCGACTGTCGTGAAAGGAAATTCTTGCTTTCAGAGAATCTGGGTCGTGTTAGCTGCTTAGGAAGTTTCACCCACAGCTGATGCTTGATGGTGTGAAAGATCTGGTCAATCGGCAGCTTCAGGGGGTGAAGGATGAGGCGTCCTCAGTTTTCTCCCTTGTCAAGAAAGCGTTCTACCTGGGAGTTGGGGTGCGATGTCCCTTTGCACGCTTCCGCGAGCTGTCAGCTTGAAGGCTCTCAGAATCCTCATGCGAAGTGGTTACTTTGGAGCGCATTTTGTTCAGCTTGAAACGTAGGTTGGTCGGAGCCGTTGGATGTGGGTTGACCTCGGGGGGAGTCTTCACTTGAGTTTTCAGGGCGCCCAGCTCGATGACTCGTTATAGCGCTTCTCGAAGAACCTTTATCTGCGTGAGCAACTGATGGTTGACTTGCATTATCGCCTCTCGCTCGCATTCTACGATCTCGCGATGGATGGCGACTAGTTCGCGCTGGCGAGCGATCGGCCTCGGCCCGGTGTTCATCTAAACGTCATTGTTGGTCGACTACTCCACAGGAGAAAACCGATGGATGTAAAATTCGTAGAAGCATTAACGTTATGACGGGTGGTGTTCTTGTGCGCCATAATCGTTGTGCAGGGTATTTTCGTGGAAGGGTTTGGGTATTAGATGGGGAGAGATCCTAAGTAAGGATTCAGATCTCAATGAAAGCACCAAATGTTGTGGGTAATTCCTAACGAATTAATCTTCGCACTATAATAATGGAGCGGTATGATCAAATCACATAAAAAGCCAACGCAAACACAATGAATTACGTGAAAGCCCGAATGGGAAAAATCACGGAGAGAGGAGAATTCCACTATAATAATGGTAACTACAATGGGGTTCGGTTCTCTGGTGTGCTAAGATTTCCAGATCCGAATCCCCATCCACGTTGGAAGGAATCCTCTATTTATACAAGTTGTGTCGTTTAGATAACGCTGCAGAGTGTTCAGCTCTGTTTAAACACTTAGCCGCTTATCTAAGAGGCGTTGGAGCTAGATATCCAAATTTGAACTGATTGAGCGAGAGTCCATCTTTATTTGGTAGTTTGAGTCTAATTGTGAATGTGATTGATCTGTTCCCGAACTATAACTTCTAATTTCAGATGGGATTTTGGCTTAGATATAGAGATGCTTGTAACCGACTTTATCTCCTCATCTTATCCACATGAACTGCTCGGGTTTGAATCGATTGAGGACTCCCGCTTGGAGGTTCTAAAAACGGCCACGTGTCGCTCGCCTGTTTCGTGCTGGAAGGACACGTGCCGTGATCTCGAGAAGGTCGAAAATTGATCACTACACTTACTAATTAGTACTTTCTGTTTATTATCTAGCCACCTACACGTATTAATCAATGATAAACATCATAACCACCATTTTTAAGTTGTGCAAAAGAAAAGAAAAGTTTAAAACAAACTAGTTATATTAGGATGGAACCAACACAAATAATTTTATTATGTACAAAATTTTTATATTTATATGTGAATTATTCATAAAGTTAAATCTTTTCTAAAATTTTGGGTTAAAAGATTTATTCTATAAAACATATAAGGTAACTTGTGCAAAGTACATTGTGGTTCACCTCCAGTGAAACATGAACTCCTTAAAGTTTGCAATTCATGGTTGACACCTGACCGGCAAGTTGACTCTGACCATATTGCGTCATTGACCTTAACGAAGCTAATCCTTAGCTAGTCTAACAAAAAACGTGAATCACACGTGCCCTGATGGGAATTAAAACTCCCAAATACCCTCCTCCCCTTAACTAATAACATAATAATAGTGTTCTAAAAAACCCGTTATATAACTCGTTATAACTCGTTATATAACCTAACGCCGACCAATTGTTACGTAACAGGGCTAAAAACACAATGTTTCATAACTTTGGTTATTTTGCTCGTAATGTTCGTTACGTTATTAATGTAATGCATTGTAACTTACGTTACGGTGCAAGTCGGCTTTTTATAAACCCCTCCCCCAAATTCGCTCCGCCTAGGGCCAAAAAAATCTCCTAAAAAATTCTCTGCAACCTCGCCGTCATCTCTGCAACCTCGGCGGCGGCGCTGAGAAAAAGAAGAAAGAAGAATAAGACCTACCTCTGTTGGTTCTCCGTCGTGGTTCTCGTCGGCGTCGTCTCCATTCACATGTAAGCTCTCTTCTGTTTGTGCTCTCTCTCCCTCTGATCTCTAGGGGAGAGAGAGTGAAATATCTACGGGGAGAAGGCAGAGAGAGATAATTGCTAAAAATATTGCTGAGATAATATTATCAAAAGATAATTGTTAAAAATTATCATGCTTATTATCATACTTGTTATAATTCAGTTATTATACTTGTTATAGTTTGTTATGTTCGTGAACTTATTATGAAATTTGTTATGTTAGCGAACTTAGTATAACTTGTGAATGTAAAAAATTATTGTGATACTCGCTAAAAAAATATTATGAGACTTGCTAAATGTGTTATATATTATTTTGATTTTTTAAATTTTTTTAAAATTATTTTTCTATTTATAAAAAATTCTTAAATATACTATATATTTATTTTTATTAAATAAATATAAATCGTGTAACTTACGTTATGCGTTACGTTATAACCTATATTAACATAACAAAGGAAAAGCGTTATCAACACGTTATCGTTATTTTAAACATTGATAATAATATCCATCTTCTTCAACTCTCAAAACCAAACCTATTGTAATTGAAAGCCCTACGGCGTAGACTAAAGAAAGATCTTTCTCTCCAAAATCCTTTCCTCCAAACTGCACCAAGAAGAAATATATGTAAATTAAAGATTGTGACCTGAACTGTGTACAAAAGGGGAAAAATGTCACTTACAATATGAATTATATATATATATATATATATATATATATATATATATATATATATATATATATATATATATACACACACACACACACACACACACACACACCTTTTAAGTGATTCATGAGTGTTGGGCACATCTATGAAGCACCAAGTAGAACATACAAGTTTTCTACTAACTGACGATAAGTACCAAGTAGAAACATACAAGTTGTTGTACTAAAACACTTCAAAAGAACAAAAAGAAATTGGTCTCGAAAAGAACAAAACAAATATACAATCCTCCATTCTCTTTCCTATATCTATCTCCTCCTCCCTTAAGTTTCTATTGCCCCTTCATCTCTGAGCAGCCATGGAGGAGTTATGTGGTCTCAAGATTCACATCAATGGCTAGCACATTTTCTCAGTCAGGTACTATCTCTCCTCATTTTACTTCTGGCATTGTTTCAGTAAAATTTAAATAGTTGTCACCGAAGGGGGGAAAAAATCTAAATGGGTGTCTAGTTTTAGAGAAACCCCTACTCATTCTTTGCAAGATTGAAGATGGTGAATCAAGATAAGAGAAGAAGCCTGAAGGGATACACAACACTGATGGATATCACGTATTTCCCTCAAGGTTTAGACGGGTTTGTGTTGGTCTTAAGATTCTGCTACAATAATGGGAGGATCCTTTACTCCTTACTACATCACTATTAGGTTTCATTGTTCTAACCCTGAAAGAATTTTGTGTTGTCTTGTAATGAGAAGGTGTGAAACAAGAGAGAAATTAGTAATTTAAGTGGGTCTCAGTCTTGAGGAAGGAGTAAAAGTGGGGTGGGGAAAAGGAAATTATGGCTTTAAAGAGGAGGGGTACTTGGGGAATTTGATTTCCCCTCAGATCACAAGTGGATCACATGCTTTTGATGGGTTAATGTAGGATTCACTCTGTTAAGGATTGATCTAGCTTAGAGTCAATTCAGGGGTGTTAAGCACTAATTACAACCTTTAAGGCTACCAGTTCAACTGGAGGTAAACCACAATGGTGTTTCACAAAATTTACTATAAACTATAAAACATCATTGTCATGGAAGAGACAAACAATATAAAGAAATCATATCCTGAGCCACCATTTAAGGAACCTGCTGCTAGCAATTAACTTTGATGCAAGCAATCTTGAGAGCTAATGGTCGAGGGAAATTATATAAAATTTGCCATTATATGGCTTGTTTAGGAGCACACTACTTGTTCACAATAGATGAGTGATAAGTGCGCCAGTTATTAGAAGTAAGAGGATTGTAGTCAATGGAGGAACCAAGGACTACAGGTAGGCTAAAGGGACATGGATGGAAGCAAAAAGAAAGAATATACAAGTTGTTAATTTAACTGAGGAAAGGACACTCAACAGAGCTAGATGGAAGAAAAGAATTCATGTAAGCCAACTTCAAAAGTTTTGGATAAAGGCTGTGTCATTTTTTGTTGTTGTTGTTGTTGTTGTTGTTGTTGTTCTTTTATAATGTGGCTTCATAAGCTATTTATAAATGAGAATGATCAAGGCACCAATACGAAGATGACAAGTGATAGAACGAGTATAAGAGTTTGAATTAGCATATAACTAATAATGTTATGACTTACGCGGACCATTTAGATGGATCAAACAATTGAAACAATCTAAAGGCATTCTCAATGCAAAGTTGCAAACACCTAATAGCAAAGAAACACAACAAGATATGCCTTCATTCATTTACATGACTGTCCATGGTTAAAAAGTATACTATCCCCTATTTAGGACATGATTCCCATTTCCCTTTTCACCAAAGTTGTGTTCTAATATCCGTGATTTGGATTCCTAGCTTTTATGTCCAGTCTTTGGTGTTTGCTGCATGAAATCCTGTTCTCTACCCAAATTTGTTAAGGGCGGTATCCTTTACTTAATGCTCAACCATCATTACTACGTCACTCCATCTTTGTTTAGGTCTATTCCTAGTCATTGTCGCTCCATAAACTATGATCTTGCCACTCCCCTTAAACACACATCTCCCGTTGGACCAATGTTGTAAAAGCAAAAGCAATGTTTGCGCAATCGAGAAGCACATAACACATAAACAGATCATGCACCAGATAACCAAATTATGAGAAATTATGTTAAATATACTTTTTATATATATATATATATATATATATATATATATATATATATATATATATATATATATATATATATATATATTATTTTTTTTAAATTTGAGAATTCCCAAAAGCACAGGGAAATATAAAAGCATGATAAAATTTCTAGAAAGTGTGAAAACCTGTTGGATTATGGATAATATAGCCTATTGTGTAATGAACTAACTTATTAACAACTTTATATTTTTAATAAAACAATTACTCACAAACCTCTTTGCTTGTGTTGCAGGCAGTCAAATGACAAGTAGATATGTAATTACTCACTTGTTTGAAGACACAACAGCTCGATAAAAGCCTTCTCCTCAGTGAAAGAGATAGAAGCTTTCTCCTCTAGGAGAGAGAAAGGGAAATGAGGAGTTGAAAAATTAACGAAATAGTGAAATCCTTTCAACCTAGCAGGATCGCTGCTACTATAGCAAAGGAAGAGAAGAGAATGAAAGATTACCTCTTTGGCCATAGACACAGTGGCCCATCAGATTTTAGTTTAGAGATCGGGTTTATTCTCTTAAGGTTTTGTTTAATTGGTTAAATGGTCAAATTGGATTAAGTTTAATTAGGTAATGGGTGTGAACATAATCATTTGTGTAAATTGGTTTTAGGGCAGATAACACGCATAGATTTGATTATGCAACTTGTCCGCATAATAGAAGCACATAAATATGATTTAAAATCTCAATATCAGTGTGGTATCGCCCAATGGTTTTTAGTATCAACATCATCAATATCGGCTCTCAATATCGGCAGAGTTGCCCTGATATTAGCTGATATCATAGCATTAATGTTGTAACACACCTCAAATCCGATACAATACTTATATATATATATATATATATATATATATATATATATATATATATATATATATATATATATATATATATATTGAAGCTAATATATATCGGAATTGACGATACTTGAAACCATGCACATAACCTTATTTGATGCCGTGGTCACCCACATACGTTAATGTGACCACATAACAATTGCTCAAACCTATTTTCCAACAATGTGTTGGACCATTCATCTTATGAGAAGCTCTCTCCAATTTTTTGCATGAAATCATTTTATCATTTAAGCAACTCCAACACTTGTCCGTCTCAATATTCCCATTTTATCCATCTCAAATTAGTATTCTGAACACCTCTTTTCTTGACTTCCCAATAATCCAACTTATGGGCCTATTTAGTTGTCGTAAGTGGTCATAAGTCGTAAGTGGTAAACTCTTTTATAATTTTAAGTGAGTTAAATGCAAATAAGTTTTATGGTGTTTAGTTGGTAATGTAAAATTATAAGTGAGAAAGTGAATTATGTTTTACGGTATTTGGTTGTTGTAATGTGTAAGTTGTAAGTGAAAAAAATGACCACAAAATTAATTGTTTGGTGATTTAAAAATATTAAAAATGTCAATAAATACTAAAAATAGTAAATATTAAAAATATTAAATATTAAATAATTAAAAATTAAATTAAATATATTAAATATTAAAAATATAAAAATAAAAAATAGTAAATATTGAAAATTAAATATTTTAAATATTAAATAATTAAAATTTTAATCTAATAATCAAAACTTATTAAATTTATATTAAATATTACTAATCTATAAATAAAGTAAAAATTAAAATTAAGTGGAATACACTATATTAATCTAGTAATAAAAAAGATTAATCTAGTAATAAAAAATTATAATATTAAAAATTAGAAAATTATTAATAAAAACTTAATCTAATAATTAAAAAATAATTTCTCATAATTTAAAAAGATTAATCTAATAAAAAACTTTAATCTAATTACAATTAATTGTCGGCAATAAGTATTTGCATGATCACAGAAGTTAACTGTTTGTGTTGCAAGTTGACTGTAAGTGAGATTTGTATGACCACAAAACTAACCGTTTGTATTGCAAGTGAATCGTAAGTGAGATGCAAGTACATTTTACCACTTACGGCAAGTCGTAAGTCGCAATTGCCACTTGCGACTTATGGACTTTTACGGTGAAACAAACACGACTTATATGGAATAGCTAGGGTCATACAACAATTATATAAACTTCTCCTTCAATTTCAAGGCCATTCCAAGGTCTCCAAGCCTTAAAATATAGGAAGCGCTATGCGTAAAAGGGAAATGAATTCTTAACAAGAAAACTCTCATCCTAGTACAACTAACACTCAAGTTCAGCCTAGTTTAGCAACACAATTTCTAAAACTGTGATTTCATTTAAACTAAAATGAAACTGAGGTTCGTGATCATAAAACTTTTTGAAGCCGGGTTTTTGCTAATTTAGTGAGTGTTTAGCAACCATATTGGAATTACTCTCGGTGGGAAAATCCACTCAACTAGAGTTTCCAAACCTTCAGTTTTATAAGGTTTGGAGGACTCCAAACCCCACTTTCAGTAACTCCATTTTGGTTCTCAAACAAGGTCTAGTATCACTAACCCCATTTTAGACGTAAAACTCTCCCAAACCTTAATTCGGGAAACTAAACCTTGTTCCCAAACGAGGCCTAAAACTCTCATCCTAGCACATCTAACACTCCAGTCTTGTCACACTACCTGCGTCATGGTCTAACATGAACTAGTATTACAAAAAAAATACATGCACCCAATCAGTAAATATACTCATCAGATTTAAAACATATATGAGAAGACTTTCTAGTAATAATGAAGCAATTTTTCAATTTATCGTTAAATACTGCAAGAAATTTAACAAGCATGAGAAACTTTGTGCACAAACCTGACCCAGCAGCAGTGATCGCCTGCCGGTACTTCTTATCCTGAACATCTCCAGCAGCAAACACTCCCTTCACACTCGTATGCGTGCTACCAGGCTTCGTCACGACATACCCATCCGTGTCCAGCTCCAGTTGACCGCCCAAAAACTTTGTAGCAGGCTCGTGCCCAATTGCAAAGAACAACCCCGAAACCTTCAAGTCTGTCACCTCCCCACTCACCAAGTTCTTAAGTTTAACACCCCCAAGAGGTCCATTCTCCTCTCCATAAGCTTGCACAACTGTAGAGTTCCAGATTACTTCTATCTTAGGGTTCCCCAACGCCCTTGCCTGCAAAATTACAGCAAAAGTTTAGCAACAAACATGCACATTATCTGTTTGATAAAATCGAAGCGAGAATCCGAACCTGCATAATCTTGGACGCCCTGAATGTATCTCTGCGATGAATAATGTAAACCTTAGACCCGTACTTGGTCAAGAAATTGGCCTCCTCCATGGCCGAGTCCCCTCCCCCGACGACGGCAATGGGTTTGTTCCTGAAGATGGGGGCGGCCCCATCGCAAACAGCGCAAGCCGAGATCCCCCGGTTCCAGTACTCATCAGCACCATCAAAATGCAGTCTCCTGGCCACAGCCCCAGTGGCCACGACGACCGCGTCGGCCTCGACCGAGGTCGAGTCGGAGAAGACCTTGAAGGGCCTCATCGAGAAGTCAACGTGGGTGACTGTTTCGGACAAGATCTGGGTGCCGAATTTGAGCGATTGATTGCGGCAGCGGTCCATGAGCTCGAACCCGAGGACGCCCTCGGGAAACCCGGGGAAGTTCTCTACGTCGGTGGTGGTGGTGAGCTGGCCTCCGGCGGCGATGTCGTTGGCCATCCAGCCCTCGAACATGACGGGCCTGAGCTCAGCGCGGGCGGCGTAGATGGCCGCCGTGTGGGCGGCGGGGCCGCTGCCGATGATGCAGACGCGGGTGCGGAGGGGGGCGGAGCTGTTGTCGGCCATGGTGGCGGTGGTGGAGACGGCGGCGGCGGCGACGGGGATTAGGGTTTTGACTTTCTTGAAGAGGGATTCAAGTTTTGAGCGGAGGAAGGTCATGGAGGGGGTTTTGAGCAATTTGGCTGCGGCTGCGGGTCTCAATTGGGGAAAAGGCCTGATGAGAGTGGGTTCATACGGGTTCACATTTTGGGGGCAGAATCAAGAATCTAGAATGGTTTGCGCTTGAAGTTTGGGTTTGGAATTCACACATGAGTGGGTTTCACCTTCTGACTTGTTCCCATCGGAGAGAGGTTGGAAGAGCGATGTTGGTATCTTCGGGCCTCGTTTGGCAACGTAGTTTCAAAAATCGAAGTTAACCTTTTAAGTTAAAATGAAATTGGGGTTTGTAAGCATATAAACCCCAGCACTGAAATCAGAGTTATGTTTAAGTTAAAATGAAAATATATTCAAAATGAAGTTTCAATAATCTCAGTTTTATAAATTCTGGAGGCCTCCAAATCTTAGTTTCAGTAATTTCATTTTGACTCCGAACAAGTCTCAATTTTAATAACACTATTTTGAGCTTGAAATTTTCTCAAGCTAAGTTTGAGAAACTTAATCTTATTATCAAACAAATCCCCAGAGGTTTGTTACTTGGTACACCAAGCCAAAGCTATTTGAGCCTCGGCTCGGTGATAATGGTGTAAGAGCGGGTTAGCTTGTTATAATAGGAATGCCCCAATGGTTGCCTCAACAACTGTCAGATATGGCAAGTGTCCGTAGCGCAATGATAAATTCGTTCTACAATAGTTTGGGGGTCCAAATCCTTGTGCTAGGCTACAACCTGGCTCTCAAGAGGAAACAAATCCCTTTGGGTTGGGGGGGGGGGGGGGGGGGGGCCAAAACAAAACCAGAACAAAAACAAGAACATGATCAGAAAACAAAGAAAACAAAATTGTAATATATACAATATATAGTTATTAAGAGAGAAATATTAAGGTCCAGCGTTCAAATTTGTTGGGAAATATGAAGAATAAATTTGAATCTTTGAGTTGAATAACGGCGAGATCTGTTGATAGAATCAATTGATAATGGTTGGAGTGTGTTCTCCTTCCATTGGGGATGAATGTGGTATATTCAAATGTTCAATTCCGACTTCGAATGAATAAGATATTCAAGTATAAAGTTTGCCGAATTCAAAGCCAAAAGGAGACTAAAATTAGCTAAAAGCATTTAGTCCCACATTAGCCATGGGATGGAAGTTTGAAGTGTTTAAATAGAGAAAAATGAGAATAAAGGATGTGTCTTTTGGGTACTTGGAGTTTTCGATCGCGATTAGGGGGAAACCATGCCCACACGATCGGGTTTTGGGTTCGGGTTTGAGATCCCACCCGGTCCGGTTTTTTTGAACCGGGTCTCACAGATATGGGTTACAGCGGATCATACCCGCTCCGCCATCTAGATCCGAACCGAATCAGCGCAACGGCTGACAGAAAAACCGTCGCGAACAGTTGGGCGGTTTTCGTCTGAAACGAACCGTTGCAACGGTTCAGACCAAACCGTTGCAACCGTTCGGTTGGGTTCGGACGATCTGTTTCTCTCAAACAGAACACAACAAATACAACAAAACACACAAAAAAGAAAAAGGAAAGCCAGTTCCTTCCTCTGCATTCTGAAGTGGGACTTCCAACAGGAAGTGGGAATTTTGCAACTCAGATTCCGAAGTGACTTCCACCAGATTCATTCTAAAAGAAGGCTCAGAAAATTCAATAGATTCTTTAATAGAATTGTTATCTGAATCTGTGACTTCCGAAGAAGAATATTCTTCTATCTTCCTCCTTTCTCTATAGTGGGTGTTCCTCCAAAGTAAAGACAAATATTCTCCCTAAAATTTGTCTTGGTCCTACTGCTTTGATAATCCTGTGAAGGTACTGGTTAACTACGGTTCGACCGTACTGTGATTTAGTAGTGGTATCCAAATACCGTGAAGGAGTGTTGTATCTTGGGAGACCAGCGTCCAGTAACCCGTTATCACCGTAGCGGGGGACGTAATTGTCTTAAGGAGATTCGCTATAAGCGTACCTCACTCCAAGTACTGTATAAGTGAATTAACTTTCTTTGTGCAGGGGTTATACTGATATTCAGTATATAATTAACTTTCTTTGTGCAGGGGTTATACTGATATTCAGTATATTGAGACTGACTCATAACCAGTCTAATTGGTGTTTAACCAAGAAAGGTAATTGAAAGGTGATCTTTAATTAAGGAACGTTCTATTGAACGGAAAACCTCCCACCTGATATTCACCGACCTGGCCAATTAGATCGGTGGTATTGATTAGTTGGCAGATTGATTTCCGAAACTAACAATCTTAAGATAATTATTCTTGAAGTTTCTTACTTCTGTTCTGCTTGAACTTACAGAAAATGTCTGAGACTTATCAAGACAACTCAAGTAAGGCACCAAACATGCAGATCGAAACTTTGATGCCTGCTCCATCTCCTAACCCTAAGCCGGAGAAGCCAGGAAAATTTGATGTTACAGAATTCAAGAGGTGGCAACAGAAGATGCTCTGCTACTTGACCACTCTACATCTGGCCAAATTCCTGTAAGAGGATCCACCAGACTCGGAACTAATCGGGACTCAGTCCTTGTAGTCGATGCATGGACTCAAGGTGACTTCCTTTGCCGAAACTATTTTGAATGGACTGGATGACTCTCTTTACAATGTCTACAGTCCTATCACAACGATAAAGAAGTTATAGACCAGTCTGGATAAGAAGTACAAGGCTGAGGATGCTGGTACCAAGAAGTTCATCGTAGGACGTTTTTTTGGAGTACAAGATGGTGGACAATAAGACTGTAATCAGTCAGGTGCAAGAGTTTCAACTTATCTTGCACGAGATAGAGGCCGAAGGTATGAATCTACCTGAAACTTTTCAGGTTGCTACTATTGTAGAGAAACTCCTACCTGCAGGGAGATATTTCAAGAACTACCTGAAGCACAAGCGCAAGGAGCTGAAGTTGCAAAATCTCATTGTGAGACTTCAGATTGAGGAGGACAACCGAAAGTCCGAGAAAAGGAGCAGTAAGAACTCCTATGAAGCCAAGGCCAATGTGATCGAAGACTCAAATGGGAAAGCGTCTACTTCCAAAAGCTTAAAGCGGAAGAAGACTGCAAAAATTCCCGAAACTAACAAAATTTACTCAAATGGTAAAGAGTAAATGTGTCAAGAGCAAGGATTGTTCAATTATAAATTACTAGTTCAATGCACGTCTCATGCAAAAATAAAATTGTATGTTCACAGGACAAATGTATTGCTTCTACAAAAAGAAATGATGGTTTTTAAATTTATATAACACATGTGCAATTTAACATTTTTGGAGGGACGAAACCAAAAACATGTTGAAGTTGAAAAAATATTATATTTGCAAATAATTCAATTTTAAATTGAGCCGCTAATATTAATATATATGAAATTAAAGTGTTTTGCATTGAGATAAATTTCCATCATGGCTTACATGCGGATTATGTTTTTATTTATACTTCCATTTCTTTGTGGGGTGAATTGCAAAAAAAGTACCCGATGTTTGACCAAAAAAAAAAAAAATATCTCAAAGTGAGTACTAAACTTTCCTCAAAATGAATACCCCAGGATCCCACTTTCATTAGTTTAATTTTCCGTGAGGTTGTTGGTTATCTTGTCATGTATGAGGCACGTGACTTAATTTTTGGATCAAAATGCCCTTCTTCTTCACTTCTTAATAACAAATTTCATTCTCATTTAAAAATTGAACCCATCAACTCCCCCCCTCCTCTCTCTCATACACACAACTTCTGATCTATCTTTCAATTTCACTCATGTAATTTTGTTCCCAAAAGAAAAGTCCAAAGCAAATGAGAGGTTCCCCATTAAAATGTAGCGTGAATTAGATGAGTTGAGTTTTTTTAACTTGTAGATAGTATTAGAAATGGTTGTTTTAAGCCATTGTGTATACTACTACAAAAAAAAAAAAAAAGAAGTGACATTTTGTAGCGTGAACTTTTGACGAGCTTATAGATAAGTCCTTATTATTTTCAATGGGAGAAGTGAGGGAGAAAAGAAAGAGATCAACAGGTGAGAGGGAGGGGGGGAGAGAGTGGGTTGTAAAGGAGATAAGGAAAGAAGAATAAGAGACGAAGAAAGATAAATTAGTCTTAAAATTAACTTATGTGCACATCACGTGTTAAATGCGGGCTCAAAACTAACAGCTCACTAAAAAAAAGTAATAGCTGGTACTCATTTTGAGAAAAAATAAAGTTTAGCACTCATTTTGAGATTTCTTCAAACCTCAGGTGCCCGTTTTGCAATTTACCCCTAGCCTGTTTAAAATTTTTCATAATTTGGTAAATATAGTGTTTGAAAAGGGTTTATTGGAAAAAACAGAGTCTTTGAGCATGTAAGGATGGTATATATGAAAAGCTTGTTTAAAATTATTTTGCAAAACACATTTTTCATAAATTTTTGTATAAAACTCTGTGATTGATATGATTTTATTATATTTTTATGCTCCTATTTATCTATCATTTGTAAATAAATAATACTACTGGAGTTTTTAATGAATATGCAGACAACTTTCGAGGAGGTGGAGAAGCAAGCAGAATGGCTGATTTTTGCACAAAAAATTCAACAATGAAGATCGCCACTTTCCGAACATTTTGTGATATTTTTATCATAACTTTTTCACAGAACGCAAAAAGGTCATCTAAGCGTTTTTTAAAAAAATTCAGAGATCTACAATTTCATGTTAAAAACTTCATTAATTCGACCGTTTTACTGCTCAAAATAGTCAAAAAGGTTTTGCTTTTGTTTCTGAACTTGTGCTGAAATGTAAATATAAAAAATTCAGAGGGTTTTGTGTAAATATTATTATTATTATATATAAAAAACGAGGACAGCAGAGGGAGCCATCCTTTTTATTTGAGGGGTTTTTTTTCTTTTCTTTTGTTTGGAGTGCGGCAATCGTGGCGACTCCATTTGGGGCCTTTCTTTTGCATTTTTTCTAGAGTTTTAATTATTATTATTTTCTTTCGCGTCTTCTGTGCAAATTGGTGTTGTTGCACATCTGAGAACATGTAAGTCTTTAATTATTTTAATAAAACTTTTAATTTTTCTTATTTGATTCCTTGTGTAGATCATATCGATATTAGTTTTAATTTGTTTTGATAATAGTTGAGATGAACTTTTTTATTGTGTTTCTAGTCTTTGCCATGATTAATTGTTGTAGAACTTGTACTATTGCCATGCATAGGTAATTTTGTTTCATGTATCTAGGGATCAACCTAAATTGATAATGGTGTAAGTAATTGATATCTCTCTGTATGATTTTAATTAAACATTGATATACTAGAACTAGTAAGTAGATTAATCTAAATAATAAGCTAAGTTTTTTATATGATATGTATTAAAAGCTAATAATCCATGCTTCGATTTTGAGAATTTATTGTTTTCTTAAATTACAATTTTATTACTTTGCTTAAGAATAATCTTTGATGGATCTGTAGTGAGAAAAATAATACCATATGCTTAAGTCTAGCAATTTTAGGATTAATTCTTAAATAGATAATCAAAGATAAAAATATTAGCTTTAGGAATTTAGATTTAAAAAATTCAATAAGAAATCTAGAATATTGATAGGTTATGTATTGAACAAATAATATCCTATACTTGGGATAGATTTTGAGTTGGGAATTTTATGTTTAGTAAACTAGATAATTAATTAACAATAGTAGAGAGACTGATATTAGTGTTGCGATCTATCACCGATCAAATAACAGAAAAGCACCGAATTGACGGCTTGACAGCGAAAACTTTAGAGCAGATCTACCGCTAGCAAGTAAAAGAAACTAATCACCATAAGAAAACCAAAGAACACAAGATTTAACGTAGTTTGGCAATGTGCTTACGTTTACGGAGAGGAGATCAGAAACCTTTACTGAAAACAAAGAAGAAAATATAAGAGTTACAAAAATATCTCTCTCATAACTCTCAATGGTGAAAATCTGATTTCTTAACTTTTTCTTCAAAAGGTCAACTCAAGGGGTTTATATAGACCCTAGGATGATCCTAGTCCAATCCAAACTTCAATAATCTAATCAGCACCGTCTCAGAGAAAGAAAGAAACCTGAGTACAGTGCAAGCTGGAACAAAACCGTAAAAGAAAACTATCAGATCCCGACATTAATCGATTAATACCAAGTATTAGTCGATTGTACCATATAATTAGTCGACTGTTATAACACAATTCGAGAACTCAACTCTCTATTTGCAAGCTAGTCGACTACACCCAAGTATTAGTCGACTAGCCTAAAATCTAGTAGACTAATAAGACATATTAGTCGACTAACAACATGCACAAAGCCTGTACATGTCTGTGCTTGATCTCTGAAGCTTGTAACACCTCCACCTGATTCATGATTCTTCTTCAATGAATATAAGGCACTCCAAATACTAATAATCTCCACCTTGACTCATGTTTATTGAGTCCCTCTGTAGAAATTAGCCTCCACTTTTTGCTCCCTTTTGTGACTTCACATGGCTCCTTCCCAAGAGCCCGTTCTGCACTTTATCTTTGAAGAACCTTGATGAAGTTTAGAGATGCTCTGAATTTCTCCACTGGGATGGTCCTCGTCATCATATCAGCTGGATTCTTTTTCGTGCTGATATTTACCAAATTGATAACTCTTATTATCCATGATCCACTGACATATCTTGTGATACCTCACATCATGTGCTTTGTCCACTTGTGATACCTGTGACCTTAGAGAGAAGAATCACACTCTGACTGTCGCGATGAATCCGAACTGAATCTTGTATGATACCGAACATCTCAACCAATCCTCTTAATCACAAATCTTACTTTGATGCCTCAACTGCAACCATGTACTCTGCTTCTGTCATTGAAAAAGCAACTGTATCTTGCAAATCTGCCTTTCAACTAATAATGCACTCAGCTACCGTGAATGCATAGCCCGTCATAGATCTTCGTTGTTAAGATCTCCTGCATAATCTGCATCAAAATAGCCTTGAAATACCCTAGGCTTTCCCATTTTCGATTTCTGAAATACCAAACCTAGTCTCGCAGTCCTTCGCAGATATCGTAGCACCCACTTCACTACTTCCCAATGTTACTTCCTTGAATTTGACATGAACTGACTTACTATACTAACTACATAGGCTAAGTCAGGCCTAATGCAGATCATAGTTTACATGAGTGATCCCTCTGCACTAGCAATAGTACTTAAGACATCTCCTCCTCCTCTTTCGGTGATTATAGACACTACTTGGAGAATAATTGAAGTGACATGCCTAAAGAGTGGTGATTGATCTTGCTTCTGCCATGTCGAATCTTTCCAACACCTTGATAACGTAGTTTTCCTGGGATAGCTAAACTCTGTCTGAGCCTCTATCTCGAATGATCTTCATATCTAAGATCTTCTTGGCTTCTTTCAAATCTTGAGCTGAGTTTTAAGCTTCTTAATATGTGTCTTGTTTCTCATAGTAATCAGCTTATCATCCACATATAACAGCAAATATGCCTGATCATCATTCTGCTTGAAATAGACACAATTGTCATACTCACATCGGTTGTATCTGACCTTGATCATGAAAGAGTCGAACCATTTGTACCACTGCCTGGGAGACTGCTTAAGTCCATAGAGGGACTTATTTAGAAGACATACATTATTTTTTTGATCTCCTGAATATAACCTTCAGGTTACTTCATGTATATCTTCTCCTCTAGCTCACTGTGCAGAAATGCTGTTTTGACAGTCATATACTCAAACTCCAAATCAAACCGAGCAACTATCGCCAATAACATCTAAATAGATGTATGCTTGACTTCAGGAGAGAATATCTCATTATAGTCAATACCCTTCTTTTGAGCATATCTCTTGGTAACTAACCTTTCCTTGTACAGCTCATTGTCATTCTTGCGAAAGACCCATCTGCAACCTATTGCCTTGGAGTCTTTGGAAGATCGACTAATATTCATGTTTGATTTTTATCCAAAAACTCCATCTCTTACTCTATGGCTGTAATCCACTTGTCGTGATCATCTGCCTCGATCGCCTCCCTGTAGCTACTAGGGTCTCCTGTTTCTATTACTAATGTGAAAGAGACATGATCTTCTTCCCAGTCATACCTTATTGGTGGCATCATAACTTTGATTGACTGCCTCAATGGTCTAGGTTGCTCTTGAGTAGTCTCCTCATTGTCTCCATCTGAATCTAAGGAGTTCTCTTCTGACCCTTCAGGCCTTTTAGGGTTCTCTGAGAACTCAACTCCCTTTTTCTGAGTATCTGTCGAACTATCTTAAGCCCCATCTTGCACTTTATCCTCCGTCTCTAATTTTTTTTGCAATATTGATTCTTCGTCAAAGATCACATATATGTTGGTAAAGGTGCTTCTCGTCTCGAGATTCTAAAAGTCTAAAACCCTTCACTCTTTTGATGAACCGGATGTAGATACGTCCACTGAGAGGAGGGAAGAAATCTTTATTGAAAACAGAGAAGAAAATACAAGAGCTACAAGAATATCTCTCTCACAACTCTCAATGGTGAAAATCTGAATTTCTTTTGACTTTTTCTTCAAAAGGCCAACTTTAAGGGGTTTATATAGGCCTTAGGATGATCCTAGTCCAACTCAAACTTCAACAATTCAATTAGCACCGCCTCAGAGAAAGAAGGAAACCCGAGTCTAATCCAAGCTGGAAACAAAACCGTAAAAGGAAACTGTCAGATCCCGACATTAGTCGACTAGGGCCTAGTATTAGTAGACTAATACCAAGTATTAGTTAACTATATCAAATAATTAGTCGACTACTGTAACACAATCCGAGAACCCAACTCTTTATTTGCAAGGCCTAGTTGACTACTGTAACGACCCGTTCCCACAGGTACGGAGACGCTATGGCGACGTGCATACGCATGGTGAGTATACCCTCATGTACATATGCTAAATCTCGGAACAGGGAATAAATATAGTATACATCATAGTTCCAGCATTAAATAAGTAAAAGAATACCTACAAATGGGACCAGTGATCATTATAGATATGAATAACAGGGATCAATACAGAAATAAAAACAGAATAATAAAGATACTTATGAATAATATAGGTGACGAGTCCACTAGGTGTATCCAATGAAATATCTGGTACTACGATATCTCGGATCTTCAACATGGGCATACACACTTAGGGTCTTCAGAAAGCGACCTAGTAAGTAATAAAATGAAGCAGAAATATATACTATAATAGTAGTATAATCACGATATTATATAATATATGTTTAATTACCAGTGATACAATATATATGCTAACAATCGGTATATATATAAGAATTGTTTTAGCACTGTCACATTATCAATGCCCAGCATGTCAACGGTATCATCTCTATGATATTATCCAATTATATAACATGAATATCTATTAATATTATCGAAAAGAGTCTGGACTATATATATCATCTAACTATTTAACATTGTGTTATTATAATCAATATGAGTTATACCATTTTTATGTTATTATCAATATACGTGATATGATACAATATTAAGTGTTCCTAATTACATCAGTGTGTATAAGTAACATGTAGCAAGTTTAATTACTTTATATTTCTTATTTAATCTAAGAATAACAGTAGCATAATGGTGTCGTGATGAATATGAACACATAGATATAAAGAATGCAGAATAACCATACAATTGTATTGTGATTATACAGTAAGTGTCTGCAAGGTATACATGAAACATAATACATAGAATGCAGAGTATACATGTACGTGAATAGTGTGTCACCCATGAAGTGTAACAAGTATCAGGAAGTATAGTAAGGTATACAGGTGGCATGATAATGGATAGAATATCAAAAATGATAACAAGTATAATTGAACAGTAACATACATGTATCAGGCAAGTCATGTTATTTATACAATAATAACAATTAGTACTGCCTGGTATTTTAATCAATCTCTTCTAGCGTCCCATACCACTGGCAGTTCATATCAGAGCCCGCACTCCAGCCGAACCTATCCGAACATAGCATACGGGTACCATTATTCGAACGAAAGAGTGACCAAATAACAAGCGTTCCCGATGTCACTATTATTCATACTGTTTCATTATGTTAATTGGAAACCCAATGGCCAAGAAGCTCTTATCGGGTAACAGTATCCCGTGCATATCCGGAACCATGGCCTTAAATAATCCCCTGGTTGCTGAGACCAGAGCCCTCCGCAAAGAGGGGAACATGAAAACGGAAAACAAGAGCTCATGGGATCTATATACAATCAGTATCCAGCACTACCTTCTCCTGCAGTGGGACAAAAAATGGATCCAGACATCCACCCGACAAAATCTAGTCAACCGTCAAGTCTTCCCCATCCCCATGTTATATTTAATATATTAAAACTACCTAGTATATCAGGAGTAAGTACAGTAAATGGTACATATAACACGATAACAGGACATAAGCTTTGTTGGTAGTATGAAACAAGATAATGAGAAATGGGAAAAAAAAAGGGAAATGTGGGATTTTAGAAGTAGCCCCCTGGCTTTGATCCACGTGGCACTTAGATCTACACATCATATATCAACAACTCACATGTCCAGTTACAAGAATATCAATATCAATAACAGGAAACAGTCCTGTACGAGAATACAAGAATATTCATGTAGCAATAATCTATGTAATAGGAGCAGTGATTTATGCAACAGGAATATAGAAACAATCAATTACATGTATACCGGTGATATATTAACAATGATGTAAGAATATGAAATAATAGTGTACAAAGTATCCGTGTAAAGGTATACACGAATATGAAATAATTTCAGTATAATAATATATGTGTAGTGGTGATACAAGTACGTGGAATGATAGTGTCTAGCGTAATAAGTGTATACACGAAATATAATGTCCAGTGTACTAGAGTGTCTAGTGTTTTAGATGATACAAGGACAAACTATAACAATGCCCGTTTACCAGTGATACTAGTATATAAAGTAATAGTGATCTGGTGTAGTAGGAATATTCGTGTAACGGTGCTAGTATCAAGGTAACATGAACTTGTGTCAGCTTATTATTATTTTATTGTAATGATTTTAATATTATGAGTATGATCGATATCATACAATTACCTATTCTACCCAGTATTCTAAATGGCGGCCACGGCGGTCACATCAGCCGGGAAAATTTATCGGGGATGGGGATATATCAAGGATATATCGCGAATATTTTCAAAAATCGAATGTCAAAATCGGACTGTAAATATACATATACTCTTATCTTAAACCGCATCTCAATAAGACAATATATGCATAAATTATATAAAGTCATATAAAACATCATACTTACATGTTTAATATATACTTAACTCGATAATTTGCATTAAACCTATAAATTCATAATCACTATCCAAGTGTAAAATCTTCACAAATGCCACATTGACAGATCGCTCGAATTACCCAAATACCGAACCTAGAAATTGAGTGTAAAACGCTATATCGGGTCCAAAATTACCGAAATTGCAGCGACATATCGTGTCCATTCCTATTTATCAGCGATTCTGGGTGAAAAACGCTATATCGGTTTGGATGTGCCAAATCATTACAGCTAGGTGCCGTAAACACAATATCGGCGCAATATCGAGGTTATATCGGGGATATTTAGAACACTGACGCTACCGATTTAGCTATAAATATGGGTTTACCTTTATCAACACTTTTTAATTACTCCATATAAATTTATAGATAATAAATCAAGAAAAGAATAATTTGTTATTAAGCGTGTTTAAAGAGCAGTCAGGTATATTCGAATTATAGTGTTTTAACAATAATTATAATTTATTAAAAAATTAAATAATAACAACAATAATCTTGTTTTATTTAAATAAGCAACCAATTTGACTAACATGATAAAAATACAATTTATATAATAAAAACACTAACTTAGTGGCACAGGAATGTAGCTCATCTTCTTATGGTCGTAAAGGCTCTAGAATCGTCCAATTTGGATCCGGATACTCCAGATATCGCTTGTACACTAAAATCATAAAAAATGAGTTAAATATGTAATTAAGGATTAAAATGTAATATGTATTATTTAACAGGGGTTTTTATGGGAAATTACCTTTATTAACTTTTGAGTGGGTCTAGGTTACTAACGGATCGGGTTTGGATCTGACATCCAAACCCATAACCTAAGTAAATGGGTAATTGCGTTAATTGGGTTTGGGTTCGGGTTTAGAATATTGGGTTTAACCCATTAAGAAGAGAGAACAAGGGAGAGAGAAAAAGAGAGAAGAGAGAAAGAGAAAAAAAAGAGAGGAGAGGGGCGGCGGCAGCCAGGCCCGACCTGGCCTGGCCGGCGCCTGCTCCGCCCCGCCGGCAACGACATGTAGAGAAAGAGAGAGAGGATAAAGAGAGAGATGAAGAAAGAAGAAAGAAGAAAGAAGAAAGAAAGAAAGCGAAAAAGAAAAAGAAGAAGAGAAAGAAAGAGAGAGGAAAGAGGGATAGTGAAAGGGTAGCGGCCTGGACTTGGCCGCGGGTTGGATAGCCCAGGGCACAGCCACGCCGGTGGCGGTCTTGGCCGCTGGCGGTGGTGGAAAGAGGGGAAGAGACATGGGAAATAGATTCAACGAGAGAAAAAGAGAGAAGTAGAAGAAAAGAAGGTGATAGTGATGGCCTGATGGTCGCGGGGGGTGGCGTACCGGCCTACCGGCGTGGGTTTGATCCCCATGGAGCAAAGAGAGAGAGAGAGTGAGGAAGAGAGAGGTAGTTAGGGGAAGAGAGATAGAAAGTTGTAGAAAGAGATTGAGAGTGAGAGAGAAATAAAAGAGATTTAGAGAGGGGTGAGAGTAGGAGAGAGAACTAAAGAGAGAGGCAGAGGCAGTGAAGTAAAAGGCGGTTGGATGAGGAGTGGAGAAAAATCTAGAGAAGGGAGAAAGAATGAAATGGAGTTAATATGAATAAATTAATATTATTTAATTGGGTGCAAAATTTGACTAGTTCCAAACGGTCCAAAAAATTTTATAAATTAGATAATATTATCCTGAGGAACAATGTGAAATCGTATTTGTGAAATACTATCTGTTTTGCAAATTAAAAATCTTAGAATGTATCGCTGATACCGAGCGACAACGGTTTGGTCGAATTTTTGATAAATTCAGAAAAATTTCTAAAAAAATCCTAACACAGAAAATATGTTTCTTAGATACAATATGAAAACATATTCTAGAAACTCAACTCCATTTGTGAATTAAAAATCATAGAGCTGATTATCGGTATCGGTCGCACCAACTTCGGAATTTCCAAAATAATCCAGAAAAATTTCAGAAAATTCTGAAATATTTTAAAATATTGAAAAATAATATCTAAAATAGAAACTGACTCAATCTAACTACCAATATGGTCAAATCAACTTGGTACGCTGTATCGAGTACTGATACTGTAATACGTATCTCTAGATCGAGGGGTTACATTTAGAATTTATGAAAAACACCTTAATGTGAAAGATATGATTCTAAGACACAATGTGAAAACAGATTTTAGAAACTTAACTCCGTTTATGAATTAAAAAATGTAGAGCCGATTATGGTATCGGTCAACACCGATTTCAGAGATTTTTCAAAATAATCCAGGAAATTCAAAAAATTCTAAAAAAACTAAAATATTATCTGAAACTCAAGTCGGCTCAATCTGACTATCAAGATGGTCAAATCAACTTTGTATGTATTATCGAGTACTAATACGTACCTCTAGGATCAGGGGGTTACAACTACACTCAAGTATTAGTCGGCTAGCCTATAGCCTAGTCGATTAATAAGACCTATTAGTCGACTAACAATATGCACAAAGTCTGTACATGTTCGTGCTTGATCTTTAAAGTTTGTAACACCCAATGTTCTAAGTGGCGGCCACAGCGGCTATATCGACTGGAAAAATTTATCAGAGATCGGGATATATCAGGGATATTTTCAAAAATCGGATGTCAAAATCAGACTGTAATATACATATCTTTTTGTCTTAAATTGCATCCCAATAAGATAATATATGCATAAATTATATAAATATACATAAAACATTATACTTACATGTTTAAGATATGCTTAACTCGATAACTTGCATTAAGCCTATGAATTCATAATCACTATCCAAATGTAGAATTTTCAAAAATGCCACATTGCCACATCACTCGAATTATCCAAATACCTAACCTAGAAATTGGGTGTAAAACGCTATATCGGGTCCAAATCCGCCGAAATTGCGGTCGATATATCGGGTCCATGCCTATTTATCGGCGATTTGGACGAAAAACGCTATATCGGTTTGGATGTGCCAAATCATTGCGGCTAGGTGCCATAAACGCAATATCGGCGCAATATCGGGGTTATATCGGGGATATTTAGAACACTGGTAACACCTCCACCTGATCCTTGATTCTTCTCCAATGAATATGAGGCACTCCAAATACTAACAATTCGTTACATTATGTTCAATCTAGGGGATTTTGCTTAGATGTTTGACATTTTTGTATTTTTAGGATTTTAGAAAAATAAAATTTTTTCTCTTTATTTATCAGTTCCCGTAGATAGTATTTAGAATTAAAAAATCACATGTCTTTGTGGATCAACCCTCAAGTGCAACAACGGTCAACCATGCACTTGCGATATTATAAAAGTAAGAGTGAAAATCTCTCCCAACAAGTTTTTGATACCGTTATCGGGGACTGTGTGCTTTCTCTTGTTTTAACACTTTTATCGGATTGGAAAAAATAAAAAATCATTAAAAAAAGTATCTTTTCCCATGGCTTATCAAAATTCATTTGTTTATGATTCATTCTATAGGTCAAACCCTCCTTTCCATCTACCTACCTCTCTTTTGAGTTTTAAAGATTATGTTCGCCCTACAAACTTCTCATTGTCTTCACATCATCAAACAAATTATCTTCATTGTTAAAATTCACACCACCATCTGAATAGTGTCCTATGATAGGGAATTCGTTAGAAGTAGGTCAAATCAATTTGATTCTATTCTTTAAAGACATACGAGCGAACTCTATCCATTAAAGTTCGATTTGGGTTGTTGGAATTATTCTGATTCTTCATGGGACCAATCATATACAAATTCTCAATCTAATTGGTCCTCTATTGATCCAATAAATTCACAATTTGAGTTCGACAGCAATCCTGAGGACATGCAACCAACACTAGAGGAAACTTTTGAAGACTTCATGTAACTTTCAAACGAGTGCTCGGTGATAGTGTTCAACTCTCGGTCCGACTGAGTTAGCTAATGACCAAAAGAAGGATTCTTTTTCTAATAAACTTGTTCCTGAGCCAAAACCAACTCAAACCACTTCAATTCAAGAGCAAATTCATTTTTATGAAGTGAACAAATTTCAAGCTATGAGATCTGAGGAGCAAATCGATGATCATATTGACATATCTGTTCATTCCATCGAGATGCCCTTCGATTCTATTCTATCATGTTGTTTTAATCAAGAGTTTGAGTATGAGAACCAAGTTGAGAAAGTTATACAGGTGCATGAAGAGTGTTGTTTTGATGATGATCCTAAGTGTTTGGATAAAGTGTTTTGAGGTGATTTGGTTACACATACACTTCCTGTGGAGTAAGTTGAATCTTGTTGTGAGGATGAGTGTGTTGATGATGAATTTTGCTTCAAGAAAAATTTAAGGAAGAATTAAAAATAATTTTGTGAAAAGATAATTGATGAGGAGCAGAAGATTTCATCGATTTCATCTAATTATATTGAGAAAATGGAGCACATTGAGTATAATTATGAGGATGGATGCATGCATGGATGATGAGGCTTTATTTCTTGATGAATTATTTAGGAATGAGTGTGATTATAGTAGGGAGAAGACATGTGTTGAGGATCTTAAGTTTAGAGTTTTCTTTGAGAAAAGAGAACTTGATTTGAGCATATTCACTCTGATGAGCGAGCTAATGATCAATTTTTCGAAAACATAATTCAAGAATCTCTGATTGACAAAAGCTTTGAAAACTTCTTTGAAGACGAAGTTATGTGTTTGGATGAATCGATTAGGGATGCTTTGCTTAGTTACACACTTTCTGAGAAAATTGTTGATCAAAGTTTTGAGGTGACGTTTGAAAATGAGCTTAAGTTTCTAGGCATCATATTGTGGACACTCCAATTGTGTTGTGTGAGAATGATAAATTTGTGAGGAACAGAAGTGTAGGAGGAGATTGATGAAGGTGTGAACAAGTTGGAGAGGATGAATGCTAACATAACAAAAAAGAATGACATCTCTAATTTCACTACCGAAGAGAACCTATTGGAATGATGAAAAGCGAGCTCAAGGTAATAGACCTAGAAAGATGTAGGTGTGGGGGAGACAGTGAGTTGTACATGTATATTCTTATTTATTTTTCTTTCAGACTTAATGACTCGGGTTTAGTGAATCTTTTATCTATCTTTTTCTTTAACATATATGCCAAGTTATTTATAAGTGAGACAGGATAGCGAAGATGCAGTCAAACACACAAGGAGACTTTTGATACTTTTTCAACTGAGTTATTTGGTGCATTGTGAGTTATTTCAAATTCTAGCATGCTATTATAGTTTCATTGTTATCTTATATGTTTGGATTGCTAGATTATCATGATCATGTGCATGTGTTTGTGAGTTTATTACTTGCTATTTATCTCTGTGTTCATTTGTGTGCATAAGGACATGACACAATTTAGGTGTGTGGGGAGATGCATGGTTGTTTCAATGAGTTTTTTATTTTGTTTTTAAAATTATTTTCTTTGTTTTCTTTTAGGATTCTTTTTCTTAAAAAATTTTTAAAAAAAATTAGGAGTCTTAAGTCTTGTTTTCTTTTCTTTTCTTTTTAGAAAATTTCATAACTTGTTTTTAAAAAATTTGTAAAAAAATAAAAAGTTATGAAAAATATTTTCTACAAATAGTTAACTAGTTTGTAGGTGAATGAGGATCCATGAGTTGAATTTAATGATGAAATCAAGATGAAAGAGTCCTCGAGTCTTAAAATAAGGAGTAGAATCCAAATCTAAGAAACCATTTAAACTTAATTTAAGTGATTATGTAACTAATAACACTTACACTAATTAGTTCATGAGCTTGGAATATTGATTACAACTTTAATACTTAATAAAAATGGTTTTAAAAAATTAATTAAGTCTTGTTTTGTGGCCTCAGTTGCTCGAGCAATGAAATCTGTAGGAGTATTTCTACACTTTATATTCTAAGAACATCTAGCTTGGGAGTCATTGACCTAAATCTTGTTACATGAGTAGCTGAGAAGGCCCAGTGGGACAAGACACGTTCGAAACGTAACAATTTTGATTATCAATTAGCTAGGTGTCTTTGGCCTCAAAAAGGCTTGGTATTTACGTGAAAGATAGTTAGAAGTGTTGATTAGAAAAAGAAAAAAGTTATTATCACAAAAAAAGTATGAAAGTTATAGTCAAATATTCTCAAGCTTAAGAACTACATCATGATCACGGGGTGCATAGGATCTGAGATTTAGAATAAGTGGTATAAAATTTAGCATTCGAAACTTTATTTTATAGACAATATGATTTCTTGAGTTGAAATTGATCTAGCAATGAAATTTTTAGAGACTTATGATCTTGCGACTAGTTAACTTGAGTAGATAAAAAAATTCTTTTTTAATTTTTAGTTATCCTTATTTTACTCTTGTTTATTTCTTATTCTCAGTCTTTCTTGAATTTTGTGGGTATATTCACTGCAAATTCTCACGAGATAAAACTTATCCTCTAGGGATAACCTAGGGGTTTAATGACATGTTGCATGTGCTAAGTGCAACTGTGATTCTTAGAAAAGTGAATTAGGTTAGGTTAGCTTAGTTCTTCTTTTTATTTATTTGCTTGAGGTATAGCAAAAGATAGGTGTTGGGGTATTTGATTAGCACGATTTTACCAAATTTTTATGCTTCTATTTATTTATCATTTGTAAATAAATAATACTGAGTGTAATTAGTAAATGTGCAGACAACTTTCGAGAAGGAGGAGAAGCGAGCAAAATGATTGTTTTTCGCACAAAAAGTTCAACAATGAAGAGCGCCATTTTCCAAACATATTATGATATTTATATCATAACTTTTGTTGCAGAACACCAAAAGAGGTCATCTAAATGTCTACAGAAAAAGAATTTAGAGATCTACAATTTTCATATTGAAGACTTCTGCTAATTCGTCCGTTCTACTGCTCAAAACAGTCAAAAAGTTTTATTCCTTTCTAAACTAGTGTTGAAATGTAAATATAGAATGTTCAGGGGGTTTTGTGTAAATATTATAATTGTATATAAAAAAAGAGGGCAACAGAGGGGAGCCGTCCTTTGTATTTGAGGGTTTTCTAGGTTTTTTTGTTTTCTTTTGTTTGGAGTGTGGCAATCATGGCGGCTCTATTTGTGGGCCTTTCTTTTTTAATTTTTTCTAGGATTTTAATTATTATTTTCTTTCCAGTCTTCCATGCAAATTAGGGTTGCTACATATCTCAGAACTTGTAAGTCTTTTAATTATTTTTAATAAAGCTTTAATTTTTCTTATTTGATTACTTGTGTAGATTATATCGATATTAGCTTCAAGTTGATTTGATAATAGTTGAGATAACTTTCTTATTGTGTTTCTAGTCTTTATCATGATTAATTTTTATAGAACTTGTTCCATTACCATGCATGGGTAATTTTGTTTCATGCATCTAAGTTATGAACATAGATTGATTATGGTGTAAGTAATTGATATCTCTCTATATGATATTAATTATGTTGGAATATGAAGAATATATATATGTGAATCTTTGAATTGAATTACGGCGAGATCCGTTGATTGAATCAATTGGATGATGGTTGGAGTGTGTTCTCCTTCCATTGGGGATAAACGTGGTATATTCACATGTTCAATTCGGGCTCAGGACCGGGTCCGGGTTCGGGTTCCCTACCCGGCCTGGTTCTTTTTGAACTGGGTCTCAGGGGTATGGGTTACGCGAAGCATACCCGCTCCTCTATTCGGATCCGAACCGCCCCGTCAACGGACCCGCTCCGTTATCCGGATCCAAACTGCACACGCGAAGCATACCCGCTCCGCTATCCGGATCTGAACTGCTCCGCCAACGGCTGTTTCGGACCAGTTGGCCCCTCCCGGAGCGCTATAAATAGCGCTCCGAATTCTCAATTGAAAACATACAACACACCAACAGTAAGAAATCTGAAGGATATTCTCTCTCTCTGTCTTGAAGTGACTTCCAAACAAGAAGTGGGAAATCAGTAACACGATTCCGAAAGCAAGTGGGGATTCTGCAACTCAGTTTTCAAAGCGACTTCCAAAAGAGATTCTGCAAAATTCGTTCTAAAAGAGGGCTCAGAAAATTTAATAAATTCTTTAATAGAATTGTTGTCTGAATCTGGGACTTCTGAAGAAGAATATTCTTCAACCTTCCTTCTTCCTCTACAATGGGTGCTCCTCCGAAGTAAAAGCAAACATTCTCCCGAAATTTGTCTTGGTCCTGCTGCTTTGATAATCATGTGAAGGTACTGATTAACTACGGTTCGACCGTACGGTGATTTGGTAGTGCTATCTAAATACCGTGAAGGAGTGTTGTATCTTGGGAGACCAGCGTCCAGCAACCGTTAGCACCGTAGCGGGGGATGTAATTGTCTTAAGGAGATTCGCTATAAGCGTACCTCACTCCAAGTACTGTATAAGTGAATTAATTTCTTTATACAGGGGATATACTGATATTCAGTATATTGAGACTGATTATATCAGTCTAATTGGTGTTTAACCAAGTAAGAAATTGAAAGGTGGTTCTTAAATTAAGGAACGTTCTATTGAACGGAAAACCTCCCACCTGATATTTACCGACCTGGCCAATTAGATTGTTGATATTTCAGTGATATTGATTAGTTGTCAGATTGATCCCAGAAACCAACAAATTAAACATTAATATATTCGAACTAGTAAGTAGATTAATCTGAAGTAATACGTTAGGTTTTTGATATGATATGTATTAAAAGCTAATAATCCATGCTAAGATTTTGAGAATTATTATTTTCTTAGATTATAATTGTATTACTTTGCTAGTGTAGTTTAGATTAATTATTTTTAATAATCTTTGATGGGTTATGTAGTGAGAAAAATAATATTATATGCTTAAATCTAGCAATTTTAGGATGATTCTACTAGAAATAGATAATTAATTATAAATTATAAAACGATTAGCTTTAATAATTAGATTTAAAAGAAGTCAATAAGAAATCTAGAATCTTGATAGGTTATGTATTGAACAGATAATAGCCTATACTTGGGATAGATTTTGAGTTGGGAATTTTTATATCTCAAAAAATAGCTAATTAATCAACAATAATAGAGAGAGATTGATAATAGTTACATTATGTTCAATCAAGGAGATTTTGCTTCAATGTTTTTGTATTTTTAGGATTTTAAAAAAGTAATTTTTTCTTTTTATCTATCAATTCGCCTAAATAGTATTTAGAATTAAAGAACCACCTATTCTTGTGAATCGATCCTCAAGTGGTACAACAGTCAACCGTGTACTTGTAGTATTTTAACAATGAGAGTGAAAATATCTCCCAACACTAAATTTTCATCTTCAGGCTCTTCCCATTTACGAATGACTGCAGACTACAATATTTAAATCTTACAAGGCCCACGTTATGGAGTCCAGTTCACTAACAGTTTCATATTTAATCATATAATCATGTAGGTTCACCATGTAATAGTCCCAATTACTAATATTCTTGAGCCACATAATATGTGATTTTTTTTTAAAACTTCGATAGCACCTACTTTATAGTTACTATAGTGTCATGTATTACAATTATATAACTTCGGCCACAACCGGCCTGCTTATCATATTCTCGAGATCACAGTCTCAGATTTCAACATCATCATATATATAAGCTCAGGAGTTTCCCTCTCGGTATTCTTAATCCCAATACAATAACTATTTCTAACACCAAACTCAAAAGAACACCAACAACCATGCATATATCTCCATACATATACAAAGATCAAACTATCTAACTCACAAGTCTAACACATATTACATAGCATACATATCAAGTTTAGTTTTTAGATATACAAACATGATCTATTTAGAGGTGATAAACCATAAGTAATTTTCACATGATTGATTCTCTATATAATTTCAAAAGAAACAACCACTAAGCTCAACACTAAGCTTTAAGCAGGACATTTATGCATATCACGACCTGAAAATGTTATTAATATAAAAGAGTGAGTAAAGTCATGCAAGGAATTCAACAAGCAGTATACAAATAATAATACGAATTATAATTTACACAGCAGGTAATAAATATGAACATTGATTGAACATAATAAATAGAAGCTCGATAATAAAATAAAAACAAAGCAACCAGAATAGGTATTTTAATAATTCTATTCATCAATCGGGAAAGTCTAATTCACTCAACTATTTATTTTATTAGCCTATTATAATAATATCTTATATTTCACCGAATGTATGTATACTCAGATTCATCTCAACCTTTAAACATAGAAACTCATGACATATTAAATAGTCATTTTGACATCTTTTATCTTAGTGAACTCATGATAGAGTACTATGTATATCATTACATTTATACGCATATGTCCAACAAACACACATGTAATATGTAATGTATATATGCACCAATTCCTTACTCCTCCCCCCACCTTCCACACACACACACACACACACACACACACTCTTGTGTCATTCCGGAGGGATTCGAGGCTGAATCCTTCCCACTCAAATATAATCTTACGACACCAAACTGTAAGATCCACTCCATTGAAGTTGATCTACATTATTTCAAGTAATTAAAAACTAAAAATCATATACTGGAATACTTTTTTCCCCATCCATTAAGTATGCACAAAATGGACGGCCAAAATAGTGAGTTGGTTAGTTTAATAGTGTAGAATATTTGAAACTAATAAAAAATGATTGCGAGAATTTAAGTGTTTAGATCATGATGAAATAGTCAGATCGAAAATTTGTATGTCTAAAGATGTAGATCTAAGCAATATACTATTTTCAATCGTCCATTTTGTGCTACTTGATGGATGGGAAAAAAAGTATTAAAAATACATGATTTGTGATTTTTTGTTATTTAAAATAATGTAGATCAACATAATGGATCTTGCATTTGGACATCGTAGAGTTGTATTTGAGTGGAAAAGATTCGACCTCGAATCCTTCTGAAATGACACAAGTTTATATCTCCCTTTTTATATATATGGGGGGGGGGGTGTGTGTGTAGATTATAATAATACCCATCTTTTCCCATCCGATGCCACCCTTCATAAAATAGGTACAACAATTTGTACACACACGCCACATATATTCACATACACATACTCTCTTCTCCCCCACCATAGTCCTCTCTCTTATATATATATATATATATATATATATATATATATATATATATATTATATATATATATATATATATATATATATATATATATATATATATATATATATATATATATATATATATATATAATATATATATATATGAGAAAAATGTATATCAGCCGACGGCTGAGAGACCCTCTCAACCTGCGGTGACATGGCACATTATTAGCCACACTAGAAAGGGCGCCCCGCCTATTGAAATAGTTGAAATTACTAAATGCTTCTGTGGTAAAAGACAGTGGATCTGTATAGTTTATTATTTTTATATTTCTGACGTTAGTCAATATTGTCACAATTATCTTTATAACTGCGGCCAAACTGCGACCAATTTCATCAAATCACGAAACTAATTTGAATACTTCTTTATTAATTTTTTTTACTAATTTGAAATTTACTGATTTTGAATATAGTCGCAGTTTACTTTTTTTCGCATGTAATGTATAAATTATTATTATTTTTTTACATATTGAATGCAGAAAAGGACTACGACTATGATCGCAGTGCTTAACGAGAGCAAGTCGTGGACGTTTTTTTTGCTAGGTTAAATGTAATAACGGGGACTAAGAACTGATGCTATAATCATAGTTTACGTATTATTTTATATATTTGTTCTTCACTGTGACTTTGTCTCAGCCGCCTATAAACTATTAAAATTTTTTTACATATTGCATGTGATCAAGGACTACAACTATGGTCGCAGTACTTACGACAGCATTTTTTGTGGATGAATTTTTGCTAGGTTAAATGTAATAACGGTGACTAAGGACTGATACTATAGACCCAGTTTACGTATGATTTTATATATTTGCTCTTCACTGTAACTGTTGTCTCAGCCGCCTATAAACTATGAATTTTTTAACTTATTGCATGCGAAGTAGGATTGCGACTATGGTCGCAGTGTTTAATGATAGCAGTCGCGGTTTTCTAATTTGTGATATACAGTGAAATATACAGTGAAATATACTGATTTGAGAGGACTGCGATCATGTTCGCAGTATTATCTGTTATATAGTTTAATTTTGGACTGCGACCATGGTAGCTGTTTTTAATTTATTGAAGCAAAACGATTAAACTGTTTATGACTGGACAGCGACCGTGGTCGCAGTTTCATATGTAATTATTATATGAGTACTGCGACTATTATCCCAGATAAGATGTAGAAATAATAACTATACGGTATACTTTATGTGTATTATAAAAATATGAAAGATTATTTTACAGATAGAAGTAAATTTTATTTATAACATAATATGATCAGAAAGCGACCTTACAAAAAAAGAGCATTAAAAGCTCTTAAAAGAAGACAAAATAACGTTGAATATCAGAAGATCAGGAAATCCTAATCCTCGTCGTCATCACCATCATAAGCAGATTCGTCGTCTTCATTCTCCTCGTCATCCTGTTCATCACTTATTTCCTCATCATCTTCCTCTTTTTGAGGGTTTTTTGGTTCATCGATAAACTCTCAGAATGGATCGTCTCTATCAAGCTCTTCGTCCGATCCGTGTCGAGAAGAACCTGTTAAAAATATGCTCAAAGAAAGTGAGCCTCCAGCATCAGAGGACATGTTTTCATCAAGCATGTCTCTGTCAAGTGGCAGAGGAATAATTTCCTCCTCACTAAGCCCCATGAAAACTTCATCATCCTCATGAAGAGGAGGATCAGATAAAATATTATTTGATGTAGTAAGATAGTCAAAAGGAGTGAAGTCCAGACTGGTATCAGATTCTCTAGAATACTTTGAAGAAAGAGGACTGGTGGGTGAATGATTGAAGTTGAAATCTGAGTGTCCAGAGGAAGAAGATGGGGAAGACATGATTCAAGAATGAATTATTTTCTGAAAGTTTTTGAATTCAAATTGAAAAGGAAGAGCAAAAATATAGCTTTTAGATATGAGATAATATATTAGTTACAAGCACTATATAAAGGTCAATAATGTGAAAGATATGAATAGTAATAATAATTGTTATAGGTAACGGTTGAGTATTAGAAGGAGTGGTAAAAAAATTAAATATTTAATTGAAGAGTTATGGCGGGAGAATCCGAAGAGTTCTTTTTTCCAGATGTTTACTACGTGAAGTAAAAATTAACTTTTTATAGAATATTTTTCCTATATCTTTAGATTACGTATGGTGCACATCTTCCTTATCGAGATTAATATAAGTGCATCTCTTTTTTCGAGACTATTGTTGTATCACGGTAGATAGAATATTAATTACTTCATTTAATTCAGAGTAATTAATATAGTATTTTATAAGATGTGATATACGCGGACTGATCTCAGGGTCGCATGGCTAATCTACTTTGTAAAATTATCAAAAATCTATTAAATAAGGCATGCGAAAAAAGATTGCGACTTTGGTCGCAGTGCTGAACAAGGTCGCAGTGCTGAACGATAACATGTTTCGTCTGTTATTTTTTATGCGAATAAGGAATGCGACTAGGGTCGCAGACGTGATATAAAATTGAAAGTTATATATATTAAGTTTGCGACCATGGACGCAGTGATAGAAAGTTTTGTTATATTATGACTGCGACTAGTGTCACAGTCGGTATATAAAATTAAAAGTTATATTATATTATGTCTGTGACCATGGTCGCAATGTTCGAAAGTTTTATTATATAATGACTGCGATTATGATCGAAGACTTTGTAAAACGGTCAGAATTCTGTTACATAAGCATGTGAAAAAAGACATCGTCTGTCGTCGGAGTGCTGAACGATATCATGTTTCGTCTGTTATGAATTTTTTGTGTTTAAAGAATGCGAAATAATTAACTATTGAATTTTATTATTTTTTACACTGTGCATTTGTAATAAAAAAATCAATATATGGTTGCCTCACATTAAATTTCAGTTTTCTATTCATTTCAGTTTCTTTTATTAAACCTATATGAGTTGAAAATAACACGAAATTAAATAATAAAAAAAATTAAATAAAAAACAATAGTTTTTTATGTTTCATGTTTTTTACTTTTCAATGATGTTGTTTATTTCACATTATCTTGATCCAAATTTTTATATATTTTTTGATGTAGTAGAATTAGGAATTTTATAACTGTAAATATATTAACTGAAAATTTTTTAGGTAAATTTTGTTTATGGATGAGTTTATGCTAGTTTAGAAGTAAAAAGGGGTATTTTCGTCAATTTGATTCACGATTCCTTAGGCGGAATTTTTTTTGA